>BLSH010520292.1:171228-191193 GCA_018402905.1 Glandirana rugosa | reverse complement strand
GTCATTTGGGGGGGGGGGGTTTGTGCTATCTGGGCATTCCATGGCCTCTGAAACTGTGATAGGGAGTGAGGAGTAAACTCACCTTTTTACGCACTTAGAAAGCCTGAAGGTGGTGATTGGATTTTGGGGTCCCGTACGCGGCTAGACTGCCAGAAAGTCTCACATATGTGGTGTTCCCGTATTCAGAAGAAGCAGCAGAATGTATTTTGGGTTGTCATTTCACATATACCCATGGCATGTTCAAGTAACTTATCATTTAGTGAGAACTTTGTGGGAAAAAAAAAATGTAATTTCCCCGAAACTTGTGGCAAAATATAAAATATTCCATGGACTCAGCATGCCTCTCAGCAGATAGCTTGGGGTGTCTACTTTCCAAAATTGGGTCATTTGGGGGGGGGGGGTTTCTGCTATCTGGGCATTTCATGGCCTCCAAAACTGAGATAGGTAGTGTGGGGTGAAGGCATACATTTTTGCCCTTAGAAATCCTGAAGGTGGTGATTGGTTTCGGGGTCCCGTACGCCGATAGGCTCCCAATAAGTCTCACACATGGGGTATCCCCGTACTCAGGAGAAGCAGCAGAATGTATTTTGGGGTGTAATACCACATATGCCCATGGAATATGTGAGCAATATATCATTTCAGTAACAACTTTGTGTAATTATTTTTTTTTTTGGTCATCTTTCAATCACTTATGACACTATGCCTCTCAGCAAATACCTTGGGGTGTCTACTTTCCAAAATGGTGAAAAAATAGAAAGGGTAGGGTCCTAGGGGTGTCTCAAGACTATGTTAGTCGGGAACACTGTGCTGCCTCCCCAATTACACAAATTGCAAGAAAGAAGGCCCATAGGGATTTGCCGCAACACAGGATTCCCCCAATATCATAAAGTATACAAAAAAGTATCAAAAGTATCCTCTCATGGGAGAGGAAGCCGAACCTTCACCACCAGGACACTTGCTCCAATTGAGGGTTTGCTTGCTTCCACACTGTCATCTTTGTATCCACTTGGTTTCAATTTCAATTGTGTATATCATGTTCGTATATGGGAATCCTATTATTTGTCATGTGACGATTTTAACCTTGATCTAATAAATTATATACTTTTTTGATACTTTTTTGTATACTTTATGATATTGGGGGAATCCTGTGTTGTGGCAAATCCCTATGGGCCTTCTTTCTTACTTTCCAAAATGGGGTCATTTGGGGGGGTTTTGTACTGCCCCTCCATTTTAGCACCTCAAGAAATGAGATAGGCAGTCATAAAATAAAAGCTGCGAAAATTCCAGAAAATGTACCCTAGTTTGTAGACGCTATAACTTTTGCGCAAAGCAATAAATATACGCGATTTGGCTTTTTTTTTACCCGAGACATGTGGCTGAATGCATTTTGGCAAAAATGTATGACTAAAATTTAGTTTATTGTATTTTTGTAATAACATAAAGTTGAAAATATCATTTTTTTTCAAAATTTCCGTTCCTTTTTTGTTTATATCGCAAAAATTAAAAAGCGCAGTGGTGAACAAATACCACCAAAAGAAAGCTCTCTTTGTGGGAAAAAAAGGACGCAAATTTTGTTTGGGTACTGCATTGCATGACCGCGCAATTACCATTTGAAACAGCGCAGTGCCAAATTGAAAAAAGTGCTCCGGTCCTAAAGCTGGAAGTCCTTCCGGGGCTGAAGTGGTTAATAATTCTCACGCACAGCGTGGGCATAGTTAGAATTACATCCCAAAACACATTCTACTACTCCAGCTGAGTATGATGATACCATATGGGTGAGGCTTTTTCACTTTTTGGACTAATTATATACCTGACATTGTATCATCAACAAATTGTCTCAACCAATCGTATCAAAATAAATGTACTGTAATGGTTGCCTCCATACAAGTGATCGGGGAATATACACAATATTACCAAAAGTATTGCGACTCCTGCCTTTACACACACATGAACTTTAATGGCATCCCAGTCTTAGTACGTAGCATTCAATACTGAGTTAGCCAACCCTTTGCAGCTATAACAGCTTCAACTCTTTGGGGAAGGCTGTCCACAAGGTTTAGGAGTGTGTCTATGGGAATGTTTGACCATTCTTCCAGAAGTGCGTTTGTGTGGTCAGGCACTGATGTGGACGAGAAGGCCTGGCTCACAGTCTCCCCTCTAATTCAACCCAAAGGTATTCTATCGGGTTGAAGTCAGGACTCTGTGCAGGCCAGTTAAGTTCTTCCACCCCAAACTTACTCATCCATGTCTTTATAGACTGACCGATCTTTCCTTCAATCGAACAATCTTTCCTGCAATCGATCAATCCTACTTTGATCGATCCTCTGATCCTTCTTTTAATTGACTGATGCTTCCTGTGAATTGATCGACTGACCGTCCTGTGGTTGATCGACCAATCCTTCCTTACTTTGGTCCTGGCTGCAATCGACCAATCCTTCCTATGATCGAGCGACCAATCCTTCCTACCATTAACCGACCAATCCTTCCATTGATTGATCCTTCATTTGATTGATCCTTCCTTCAATCCTTGCTTCCTTTGATTGATCTACTGATCCTTTCTGTGATCAACCAATTCTTCCTGTGATCGATCGACCGATCTCTCCTTACTTTGAACCTTCATTTGATTAATCCTTTGATCCTTCCTGCGATTGATCGATCCTTATTTGGATCGATCATTTGATCTTCTTTCAACTGACCGATGCTTCCTGTGATTGATTAATCCTTCCACTGATTGATCCTTCTTTTGATCAATCGATTCTTCCTGTAATCAATTGACTGATCTTTCCTTCGATTGCTCCTTCCTTTGATCAATCCTTTTAGTTTTCATTTGATCGAATGATGCTTCCCGCAATCAATCAACCGATCCTTCTTGCAATTGATTGACCCTTCCTTTGATTGATCAATCCTTTGATCCTTTTTCTGATCAAACGATCCTTCCTGCAATCAATCAAGTGATCCTTCCTGTGATCGATGAAATGATCATTCCTGCGATCAACCAGCCGATCCTTTCTTGGACCAATCCTTTCTTGGATCGATTGATCCTTCCTTCCATTGATCCTTGTTTGTTTCAATCCTTCCTTCCTATCTTTAAACCTTTCTTCATTATTTTTGTGCTATTAATACTTTACAATGTTATTTATCCTTTTCCATATACTGAAGTACCTGCTTGATCCTGCTTGTTCCTTTGTTCCTGTCAGTAAATTGCCTTACCATCATCCTGCTCTTTCTGCAGCGTCTGTATCTCCTTCTCTTCCCCTCCCTTCCTGCCATTTCCATGGTCTACATGAAGCCTCTCCTCTCCCTGTCCCTGTCCTCCTGATACTGAAAATAAACAAGCAGAGGAATGTGAACCCCTCCCACTGGAGTCCCACTGCTTCGGAATAAGACCTGAGAAAACCATGTAACTCGACAGAAGCACTGTTGGGAAAAGGTATTTAGAGATTATATTGATGAGAAAAAAAACACACTGCTATTATTATTGCCCCATAAGAGAACCTATCATGGTAGTTTATTGTGGAGACAGTACAACAACTTCAAGGACACTGAGTGGCTGGCAGTATTGGGGACACTGACTGGCAGTGCTGGTCTGGTGACATTGCACTGTTGTTGTGATGATCAGGGATAATGGCTGGTGACACTGATATACAGTGATATTAGAGCAGCCAGCCATTGTACATGATCACCGCCACACCACAGTGATCACCATAGTGACACTGTACTTGCTGTGGTGACAGTACTTAAAAAAAAAAAGAAAAATAATATATATTTTTTTACAATTTTTTTATTACATCCTGTCACCAGAGCAGTGCAACATTACCATATTGAAACTGCACTACTCTAGGAAAGTGATTGGGATTTTTTCTTTGTACTTTGATTGCTTATACAGCCATTGTAGCTGTAGAAGCAAACTAAAGGTAACACACTGAAATATACTGCTTTAAACTTGCAGTAACGCACTGAAATATATGGCATTAAACTTGCAGTAATACACTGAAATATACGGCGTTAAACTTGCAGTAGTGCACTGAAATATACTGCGTTAAACGTGCACTAATGCACAGAAATAAGCTGCATTAAACAGCACATAGCGCACTGAAATATACGGCATTAAACTTACAGTAACGTACTGAACTATATTGCATTAAATGGAAGGTAACACACTGAAATATATGGCCTTAAACCTGCAGTAACTCACTGAAATATATGGCGTTAAACTTTCAGTAATGCACTGAACTATACTGAGTTAAACGTAAGACAATGCACTGATATACGGCATTAAACTTGCAGTAACGCACTGAAATATATGGTGTTATACTTGCAGTAACGCACTGAACTATACTGCATTAAACAGAAGGTAGCGCACTGAAATATCCAGAGTTAAACTTGCAGTAACGCACTGAACTATACTACGTTAAATGGAAGGTAACACATTGAAATATACAGCGTTAAACTTGCAGTAACACACTGAAGTATACTGCGTTAAACTTGCAGCAAAGCAATGAAATATACTACGTTAACCACTTCAAGATTTCCCATGCTAGAACCAGAGCACTTTTTGTGATTCCGCACTGCGTCGCTTTAACTGACAATTGCGCGGTCCTGCGAAGTTGTACCCAAACAAAATTTGTGTCCTTTTTTTCCCACAAATAGAGCTTTCTACTGGTGGTATTTGATCACCTCTGCATCATTTCTCATCACTGCTATAAACAAAAAAAGCGACAATTTTCCAAAAAAAACCCCAATATTTCTTACTTTTTGCTAAAATACAAATCCAAAAAATAAAATATAAAAAAACAAATTTATTCATTGGTTTTGACTGATTTATATTCTTCTTCATATTTTTGGTAAAAAAAAAACACAATCAGCGTTTATTGATTGGTTTGCGCAAAAGTTGCCACGTTTACAAACCATGAGAATTAATTTCTGGAGTTTTTACAATTTTTTTTTTTTTACTGGTAATGGCGGCGATCTGCAATTTTTATTGGGACTTTGATATTGGGGCGGACATGTCGGACATTTTTTATACTTTTTTGGGAAGTGAAGGGGTTAACTGTGTTCCTTGGGTGTGTTCTAACTGTGAGTGGACTGGGCTGTAAGAGGCATAAGAGATCTAACTGATTCCAGTGACAGGGATCAGTAGATCTCTTGCATGCTGCCTGACAGCACGTTTACATTGGCGGTTCCCCGTTCTTCTGCTGTGGTAAGCAATTTTGGCTCGCCGGCGGACATCGAGTCTGCCCGATCCGCAGGCACAATCCTGCAGAGTGTGGTGAGCATGAGAGTGTGCTGCCGTCAGCGTGCTCCCACCCGCTAGCCTCGCATGTGTGAGCCGTTTAAAGATGGCGATTTGCGGGATGCTGCCACTCTGCAGCAGTAAATGTATGCAAGTCGGCTGGGAACCAGTTAAACATGCACTTAGGTCCTGAGACCCAATTGGCCGGGAGTTCTAAGTCCTGATTGGCCTGGAGGAGAAGCAACCACCAGGACTCGGGAAGAGATGCAGGGGGTAGCCGCCGAAGCCACGACCTGGATGGGGTAAGTGCGGGGCTGGCAGAGGGCCTGATGGCTGATTGGAGTCGTGATCAATCAATCCAGTGATGGGGGAGCTGCGATCCATCGAGCAACGAGGGGTAGGGGGTGGTTGGCTAAGGGAATTGGGGTGGCTGGCTGGGTGGTGGCTGGCTGGGGGCGGCGGGGCGCCGCCCAAGAAAGTTATGCACCAGCCACCAATGAGTAAATCCCAGTGAAGTGGTGAGCACCAGCAGGGCAGTACAACCAGATGAAAGGCCAACTTATCAATCCTGTGCCTTATGATGTATCTTCCATTGGACATGATATGACATGTATATATGTATGATATGACATGTATGCATGTCTTTTTTGAACAATAAATGCATCATCTTCGGAAGTAGCTGTGGTGCTGTCTACTTGTTGTTTTTGGACTTCACCCACCTGGAGCGGCTTTCTCCCCCTTGATGTTTTCCAGATGAAAGGCCAAGTACAAGTAGAGGGGTGTTACATCAGCTGTGATGGATTACATGTTGGGCCCATACTAAAGTCCCAGAGGTACTTTTAAATCCCTTATGGCTACCTTCTAATTCGGCAGCACCCATCATCCCTCCTCTTACAATGCAAACAGGCATTCAGACAGAAACTGAAAATTGTATGCTCATTCAGTTTTTTATTTCTTTTTCACAGAAGATTTTCCTAAATTAGTTGTGGACTAGGGATGAGCCGAACACCCACCGGTTCGGTTCTCCCCCCAGAACATGAGAACAGATAAAAAGTTCAGGGTGAAAATCTGAACACCATTAAAATCTATGGGACCCGAACATGAAAAAATGAAAAGTGCTCATTTTAAAGGCTTATATGCAATGTTATTGCCATAAAAAGTGTATGGGGACCCGGGTCCTGCCCTAGGGGACATCAATGAAAAAAAAGTTGATCGTTAAATCGATAGTTTTTTCAGGAGCAGTAATTTTAATAATGCGTAAAGTGAAAAAAAATTAAAAATAACTTTAAATATTGTGCCTGGGGGGTGTCCTTAGTCTATGGGTAAAAGGGTGCATCTCTGTGAGGTGTAGAACATAGCCAGAGCAAAATGACATTTGTATAGGAAAACTTGTCATTTAAAAATTGCGGCTGTAATTTATTGCCGGTTCCCGGTAATATACAAAAAATCACTGAAAAAAAGTGCGTGCGGCTCCCCCCCCCCCCAGTCCAAACCAGGCCCTTCGGGTCTGGTTTGGATATTAAGGGGAACCCCGTGCCAAAAAAATTTGATGTGGGGGTCCCCCTAAAATCCAAACCAGACCCTTATCTAAGCATGCAGCCCTGGCCGGTTAGGATGTGGGGGGGGGAGTCAGCGCCCCCCCTCCTGAACCCTACCAGGCTACATGCCCTCAACATGGGGAGTATGGGTGCTTTGGGGGAGGAGGGGCTCTGCCCCCCCTCAAAGTACCTTGTTCCCATGGAGACAAGAGCCTCTTCACCACAAGCCTGGCCGCTGCTTGTGGGGGTCTGTGGGTGGGGGGCTTATCGGAATCTGGAAGCCCCCTTGTGAATAGGTTTGGGGTACATTGTATCCCTACCCATTCACCAAAAAAGGAGTGTAGTGTAAAAAAAAAACAAGAGGCAGTTTTTGACAAGTCCTTTAATTTGTAAAATAGCTCTTTCTTCTTTCTTCCTCCATCTTCTCCTGACCCGGTCCTTCTTCTGGTCTTCTGCTTCTTCTTTTAGTCTTCTTGCTTCCTCTCTTCATCTTCACCTTCAATCTTCATCTTCATCCTCTTTCTTCTTTCACCGCCGCCGATCTCTCCGCTCCTGCAGTCCGGCCCCTGCGCATCTTGCCGAATGGGCGGTCTTCATGATGACAGCTCTTTTATAAGAAGGGGTGGGGCCACACAGTGATGTAAATGGGTGACCCGCCCCCTCTGACATCACATGACATCAGAAGGGGCGGGTCCACTCAGTTATGTCACTGTGTGGCCCCGCCCCTTCTTTTAAAAGTACTATCATCGTGAAGACCGCCCATTCTGCAAGGCGCACAGGGGTCGGGCTGAAAGAAGATGAAGATGAAGATTGAAGATTGAAGACAAAGAGAGGAAGCAAGAAGACTAAAAGCAGAAGCAGAAGACCAGAAGAAGGAGAAGATGGAGGAAGAAAGAAGAAGGAAGAAAGAAGAAAGAAGTAAGAGCTATTTTACAAAATAAAGGACTTGTCAAAAACTGCCTCTTGTTTTTTTTTAACTACACTCCTTTTTTGGTGAATGGGTAGGGGTACAATGTACTCCAAACCTATTCACATAAGGGGGGTCGGGATCTGGGGGCCCCCTTATTAAAGGGGGCTTCCAGATTCTGATAAGCCCCCTGCCCACAGACCCCCACAACCACCAGCCAGGGTTGTGGGGATGGGGCCCTTCTCCCCATCAACATGGGGATAAGGTGCTTTGGGGGCAAACTCAAAGCATCCTCCCCATGTCGAGGGCATGTGGCCTGGTATGGGTCGGAGGGGGGGCGCTCGCTCGTTCCTACCCCCTCCTGCCATGTCAGGGCTGTGTGCTCAGTTAAGAGTCTGGTTTGGATTGTGGGGGGGACCCACGCCATTTTTTAAAAAAATTTGGCTCGGGGTTCCCCTTAAATTTCATACCAGACCTGAAGGGCCTGGTTTGGATTTTGGGGGGAACCGCACGTCATTTTTTAAAAAAATTTGGTGCAGGCCCTGCTGTTGTAAATTAGTTAAAAAATTGTGATAAAATCCCCCAGTCAAAAAAGGTGGCGAAAAATTGGGCCTTGGGTGCTGGTGGTGCCAGAACACTGTAACCCCTTGGAGTTACTCTTGTTGGACAGAGGAACTGGACCTGATGTTGTAAATTGTTCACAAATTGTGACGAAAGCCCCCAGTCAAACAGGTGGTGAAAAATTGGGCCTTGGGTACTGGCGGTGCCAGAACACTGTAACCCCTTGCAGTTACTCTTGTTGGATGGAGGAACTGGGCCTGATGTTGTAAATTGGTTTAAAAATTGTGACAAAAGCCCCCAGTCAAACAGGTGGCAAAAAATTGGGCCTTGGGTGCTGGCGGTGCCAGAACACTGTAACCCCTTGCAGTTACTCTTGTTGGACGCAGGAACAGGCCCTGCTGTTGGAAAATATTTTAACCACTTAAGCCCCGGAGCCCATTTTTACACTTGTTGTTTACAAGTTAAAATCATTTTTTTTGCTAGAAAATTACTTAGAACCCCCAAACATTATATATTTATTTTCAAACACCCTAGAGAATAAAATGGCGATCGCTTTTGAGTTAAAAAATAAGACAACAGTAAAGTTAGAGCACTTTTTTTGGATATTGTGAAAGAGGATGTTACGCTGAGTAAATAGATACCATACATGCTGGGGTTGAAAATTGTGCACACTTGCGGAATGGTGACAAACTCCGGTACTTAAAAATCTCCATAGGCGATGCTTTAAAATTTTTTAACAGTTACCAGGTTAGAGGTGCAGAGGAGGTCTTTTGCTAGAATTACTGCTCACACTGTGGTTTGAACACCATTTTAATGTGCGGGCGTGACTTACGTATGCGTTTTCTTTGCTGCGTGAGCTCACGGTTACGGTGGCACTTTGAATTTTTTTTGTTACTTTTTTTATTTATTTTGTTTTATTTATTTTTTTTAACACTGTTTGTTTAAAAAAATAACTGATCACTTTTATTGCTATCACAAGGAATGTAAACATCCCATGTGATAGTAATATATGGTGACAGTTACTCTTTATGGAGGGATGGGGGGTCCCTCCTTTGCACTTCACAGTATTCAGATTGCCAAAAACAGTGATTCTGAATACTGTCATTTTTTTAAAACCGGCACGCGTTTGCCACCGAGTAAACCAGAAGTGACGTTGTGACATTGCTTCTGGAAATGTACAAAGGAGTCCTGATTGAAGCTGATTCTGGCTTCCACAGGGACTCCACACAGCGGCCAGAAGTGTCAGATTGGAGCTTCGGTCTCCCGGTGGGACAGGAGACTGGAGAAGAGCGGCGGATGGTGGCGGGAGGGGGAATGACCCCTCCCACTCCCTGGGATAAAAACAGAGCGGCTTCCGAGCCAGATCGGCCATTATCACCGGATAGTCAGCCGTCTGCTCTAAAAAACAGTACCAGGTTATAGCCTGTAGCTGCAGGCTATACCCCAATACATCTACTTAAAGCTGCCATCATTGTAAATTAGTTTAACCACATAATGCGAATCGCTGTTTATAAACGGTGGCTGCTTTAAGTGGAAGTATCGGGGTATAGTCTGCAGCTACAGGCTATACCCTGGTACTGTTTTCTAGAGCAGGCGGCCGGCTATCCATTGATAAGGGCCTCAGCCTGTGCCACTGGGAGACCGGAGCTCCGATCCGGCACATCCGCCAGCTGTGTGGAGTCCCTTTGGAAGGCAGAATCGGCTTTGATCGGGACTCCTTCGTACATTTCCGGAAGCAACATTACAACGTCACTTCTGGTTTACTCTGCAGCAAACGGCGCCGGTTTTAAAAAAATTACAGTATTCAGAATCGCCATTTTTGACAATCTGAATACTGTGAAGTGTAAAGGAGGGTTCCAGTAATCCATGTCCTTAATCTGCTTGTCTTCAGCAAACTGTTTGCAAGCTTTCTTGTGCATCATCTTTAGAAGAGGGACAACAGCCATGCAGACCAATTTGATGAAGTGTGCGGTGTATGGTCTGAGCACTGAGAGACTGACCCCCCCCCACCCCTTCAACCTCTGCAGCAATGCTGGCAGCACTCATACATCTATTTCCCAAAGACAACCTCTGGATATGACGCTGAGCATGTGCACTCAACTTCTTTGGGCGACCATGGCAAGGCCTGTTCTGAGTGGAACCTGTCCTGTTAAACCGCTGTAGGGTCTTGGCCACCATTCTGCAGTTCAGTTTCAGGGTCTTGGGAATCTTTTTATAGCCTAGGCCAGTGATGGTGAACCTTGGCACCCCAGATGTTTTGGAACTACATTTCCCATGATGCTCAACTACACTGCAAAGTGCATGAGCATCATGGGAAATGTAGTTCCAAAACATCTGGAGTGCCAAGGTTAGCCATCACTGGCCTAGGCTATCTTTATGTAGAGCAACAATTCTTTTTTTCATATCCTCAGAAAGTTCTTTGCCATGAGGTGCCATGTTGAACCTCCATTGACCAGTATGAGAGAATGAGAGCGATAACACCAAATTCAACACACCTGCTCCCCATTCACACCTGAGACCTTGTAACACTAACGAGTCACATGACACCAGGGAGCGAAAATGGCTAATTGGGCCCAATTTGAAGATTTTCACTTAGGTATGTACTAACTTTTGTTGCCAACGGCTTAAACCAGGCATCCTCAAACTACGGCCCTCCAGCTGTTGCAGAACTACACATGCCATGAGGCATTGTAAAACTCTGACATTCAGGGACATGACTAGGCATGATGGGAATTGTAGTTCCTGAACAACTGGAGGGCCATAGTTTGAGAACTGGCCTGGCTTAGACATTAATGGCTGTGTATTGAGTTATTTTGAGGGGACAGCAAATGTACACTGTTATACAAGCTGTGCACTCACTACTTTACATTGTAGCAAAGTGTCATTTCTTCAGTGTTGTCACATGAAAAGATATAAAAAAATATTTACAAAAATGTGAGGGGTGTACTCACTTTTGTGAGATACTGTATATATATATATATAGATAGATACAGTATATAGATATATATAGATATATACTATATATCTATATATATATATCTTTTTTTTTCATTTATTTATTTTTTCCTACACTAACCTGTCTGCACTAACTGACAGATAGATTTTAGATTTCTAACTGTCTATCTAGTTTGCTATTTTTTGGATTTTTTGGATTTTTTTTTAATTTTTTTTTAAAGCTAGCTATCTAAACTGCCTGTATTCGGGAATAAGCTCTCTCACTAACAACGCCAGCACACTACATAGAGCCGCTGTAGCAGCGGCTTTATATAGTGTGGGGGCGGGGATTAAGGCTGCTGTGCAGTGATTGGCTAAAGGCATCATGTCTAATCAAAGCTCTCACAGCAGGCTGCCCGCTGATTGGCCAAAGCATGCAAGCCATGTGGCGGTCAAAGTTGCTGCGAACGCCCCATAATGTTCGGGTATTCCCGAACAAATGAACAGCTGAACACGAAGCCCATCCCTATTGTGGACCAATGCAATCTATATGCCCAGTAGTACATGAGCAATAGTCCCGGTTCTGTTTATGCCAATCCATTTGAGTGGAAGTCAGCTACAGTTACAATTTAAAACCTTTCTTGGCCTTACACTAAAAAAATGAACTACAGTCCTCACTAAAAATCCTCTCTTTGTGTGATTTTAGAGTCAACCAATAAACTAAAACAATATATAAAAACATATTCACCCTTTTTCTCTCTTTTTTTTTTTTACTATACAATACTTGTTTGTATTCATTCTAACTTTACAGTAAACTTTTATTGTGGAAAAAATAATATTCCTTTCTTTGTTGTTTTTTTTAAAGAAGTATTAAATATTTAAAATGTAATTTCATATAGTTTTTATCATAACAAATATTGTACATATCATAATTAGAGTTGATCGAACCTCTGGAAGTCCGGGTTCGGCAGGTTCGGCTGAACTTACGGACAAAGTCCGGGTTCGGGTCCAGACTTGACCCGAACTTTGACCCGGACCCCGAACCCCATGGAAATCAATGGGAACCGAACTTTTAGGCACAAAAATGGCTGTAACAAAGTCCTGGCAAGTCCTAGAGGTCTGCAAAAGGAAGGAAAATGGGAGTAAGAGTTGGACAAGTGCCCTATAAAGAAATGGGGATAGAGAAATAACTTAAAATAATTTTTAAGCTAAAATCACATAAAAAAAATCAAAAATGGAAGTGGATGTGGAGTTGGAGGTTGAGGAGGAGGTGAAAGTGGTGGTGGAGGAGGAGGAGGTAGCCAACACTGTTTTTTTTATTTTTGTGCAAGAAATGCACCGCTGGCCGCAAATGTAGTTTTTAGAATTTATTATTTTTTTTTAAACCAGCTATGTAGATGCACTTTTTAATTTTGTGCAAGAAACAATAATCTAAAAAAGAGAGAAAAGGAAGGTGCACGCACCTAGTGCATTACCAAAAATAATTTATTAAAATATATAAAGGGGATACTCACAAAAAGACAGGACAAGATAAAAATGAAGGCACAAGGCAGGATAAAATCTGACGCGTTTCGGGGGGCACACCCCCTTCCTCAGAGCTTCGCTACCCTTAGGCTATCAGACCGGACAATAAATGAACAAATGCATGGGATGAACAAGTGAAGCAATCAATTAATTAATTAGTTATTCAATCAGTTTGTCAATGTGGTTAAACAGTACTAGAAATGCCAAAAAAAATTATATATATATAAAATAAATAAATAATATATAATATATATATGGATGTGTGATCTAATGGAAATGAAAACCCGATAAAAAGGTTCAGATGGTTTCTATAACAAATACTGGTGTCAATGAATAAATAAAAATACAATCCATATAGGTAAAAGACACTCACCCCAAAGGTGTCATAGGAGCTGCCGAGGAGGAAATCCTTAGCGTGAAGACAACGGCAGTGTAAGAGCCGAAAACATCGGGAGCCGTGACTGCCCGACCGAAGGGATGACACTGCAGTGGTGGAGAGGGGGAGGACATGGAACCAAAGGAAGGGGGGAGGGAATGGAGAAACAAAGAGCGGGGAGGCTCACTAAACAGCCGGGAGCGGCGTGCAGTGTTGACACACGGAGCGGCTTCCCCTCGGCATTTCAGATGAGGTCATATCCAGCCAGAAATGACATATCTGTGCACCCAAAGGGTAGATACAGTGCACAGGAAGACCACAGAGAAAAACAACAATGAAAAAATGGAAGGAAAAAATGGAATAATAAAAGAAAAAAAAAAACGTGATAAATGATATGCAATACATACTGTACTGTACAATGGTCTGACAGTGTCAGGGGGCGGTACAAGTGAATATTTGATTCAATAAAAACAATATTACAACCTGGTGATGGCCCGGAGGCTGCACCTGGGGTCCCGGTGGTGACCCAGAGACGACAAGGGGGGCACTGTGTGATTACATTAAGGTCTGAACATCCAACCCCACATTGAGGCCCCCGGGCACCAGAGTACCCAAGCGATGAATCCAAAAAGACTCTCTCTTGCATAAATTACGGAACCTGCGTCCAGTGTCCACATCAGTGGTGATCGTTTCCAGCCCAAAGAGTTTCAGGCCAGAAGGGTTCTGCTCATGCTTATTGAGGAAGCGAAGAGGTAATGAGTGCTTATCAAAACCCTTCAAAATGTTCCTCTTGTGCTCACCAAAATGTGTCCGTAGGATGCGTGTGGTGCGGCCCACATACCTCAAACCACAGGGACACAGTATGCAATATACCACAAAATCAGAGCCACAATTGATAAATTGGCAGATGACATGAACTTGGCCATCGTTGCCCATTACCTCCTTCTTTCTATGCCACATAAACTGACAGGCCCCACAATTGGGGACTCCGCACCTGTAGCTGCCTTTTTGATCGAACAGGCTGCTCCAATTTTGATGGGAAAGGGATTTAGATGGACGAAATCTGCTCGGTGCAATGTAGCCTCTCAAATTCTTTGGTCTTCGAAAAAAAAAAAAAATCTGTCCCTTTAAGCAACAGCAGGAACCTCTCCCTATAGAACTTGGAGATGGCTTTTCATCTCCAAGTTTTACAGGGAAATTTTCCAGCTGTGCTTTAAGGGAAAGATTATTGTTCTAAAATCATCTCCAAGTTGTACAGGGAAAGGTTCCAGCTGTTGCTTTAAGGGAAAGATTATTGTTATAAAATCATCTCCAAGTTCTATAGGCAAAGTGTATTCTCGCCGCATAGAGCCATATTATTGTTCTAAAATCATCTCCAAGTTGTATAGGCAAAGTGTATTCTAGCCGCATAGAGCCATATTATTGTTCTAAAATCATCTCCAAGTTCTATAGGCAAAGTGTATTCTAGCCACATAGAAGCAATATTATTGTTATAAAATCATCTCCAATACAATTTGGAGATGATTTTATAACAATAATATGGCTCTATGCGGCTAGAATACACTTTGCCTATAGAACTTGGAGATGATTTTATAACAATAATATGGCTTCTATGCTGCTAGAATACACTTTGCCTATAGAACTTGGAGATAATTTTATAACAATAATATGGCTCTATGCGGCTAGAATACACTTTGCCTATACAACTTGGAGATTATTTTAGAACAATAATCTTTCCCTTAAAGCAACAGCTGGAACCTTTCCCTGTACAACTTGGAGATGATTTTAGAACAATAACCTTTCTCTTAAAGCAACAGCTGGTACCTTTCCCTATAGAACTTTGAGATGATTTTAGAACAATAATACTTCCCTTAAAGCAACAGACTCTACCTAGTCCAGTCAGATCGTTCTGTGCAGCAGGATGAAGTCTGCAATCTGTCCCTCAAAGCAGCAGTACTAGTATCTCTCTCTAGTCCACAATCAGATCGTTCAGTAATGCAGGATGAGATGTTCTATAATATCTGCAATCTGTCCCTCACAGAGCCAGCAGCATCCTCTCCCTAAACTATCCTGAGAGCATATGACAAGCAGCACGGTGACTCCAACCCCATATAGAGGCTGGGTCACATGGTGCACTGGCCAATCACAGCCATGCCATTAGTAGGCATGGCTGTGATGGCTTCTAAGGGCAAACCAGTGAAACATTTGTTGATTGGCTGCCCTTGGCAGCTATTCAACATGTGTAATAAAATACCATAACCCCGGACCCGAACTCTGACTTTTTTTTTTTGAAAAGTCCGGGTTCTGGTCCGGGTCCCCGGAAACCCTAAAGTTCGTTTCGGACCCAAACTTTACAGTCCGGGTTCGCTCAACTCTAATCATAATGAAACATATATAGCATTTCTGGATACAAAAAATGGTATTCCCCCACTACTTGCTGTTCATTCCCACCACTATTTAAACAGTTGATGGTTCCAAGAGTGGGGGATATCCAACATGTTTCAAAAAACAGTACACATTATATCTTCTTCAGGGATGTTATACCACTCTGCAACATAGAACAACATTATTTAGAATCAATACATAATTTCCATACAAGCAAAATGCATTCAAAAGCACTTACTTAATATGCTATCTGTTTTGGCTAGAGCGCTCTCTCATAGTCCAATATGTCCAAGAAAATACTGAGGTCCAAAAACATGGCACACTAGGACCGCTGGACCCTGTTCACAGAATTGGGTACCATCTTTAAAGGGAAGGAAAGTACAAAAAGGCTGTAGTATAGAAACTGGACCACCCTTTTTTACATTAGGCAAAGAAGAAGAAAGTGATAAATAGGGGGGAAAATAAGTTATGAGACTCTCAAAAAGATAGGCCTCAAAGGGACAAGTATACTGCAGTTCCTCATCAAATACCGTTTTAACTCTATCTCAGGAATTAAAATATTACATATAGACTCAATCATGTCCAAAATATGGGGTCCAGACTACATCTACAAGGTATGATGTGTCTATCAAACCAATGCCCAAAAGGTGTTCCTTAGAGACCTTCAGGAGAATATGACAGCATTCTATCACTTTATGCAGCAATTATCCACCCACACTGTCCCGTGTGGAGGGTGGATGGCGTCTAATGCAGTCCCCAGTGTCCCAATATATTGCGCATGAGCGTTGTAATGACGTCACGCACCCCTGTGTCATGTCCAGTCTCCGTGGTGACAACATCTGGATCAACACCACCAACACAGGAGTCTGGTGTTTCAAGCAGCATTAAGCCTAGAAGCTAAGCCCCCAACATAACCCCACAGCCTGCATGCTCCTAACGGGATAGCAAACAGTGTACAGGCCCCTGTGATCACCACAGGGGCCTTCCTGTGGTGAGAGTTGCCATGGTAGCCAAACTGATTACATTGTGACATTCTGCATGAAAGAGCACTTCAACCAGTACATTATACATAATTTAAGAATATTTCAATAAAATTAGCATATCTACATGACGCTCTAATATAACCCAATAGGTCTAACCCAATAGGTGTCTGTTTCTCAACAATTTCCTTCCTATACAGCACCCCAATTAATTAGGACATTTATTTATGTTATATCAATGAACAATAAAATAAGGTGTCTGACATATTTATATACACATGTAAATGTGTATATTTTAATCAGTTTTGCCTGAGCTAAAGCCCTCTAGGAAAGGCCTGAAGCGTTCGGCCTCATTGAGGTGCTGGAGCAGGGTCTTATTCCAGTCTCCCTCCCCTCTCTGGAACATGTAGCCGATCCAAGACTGTGAAGTTAACTCCAGGCATTCTATATTTGTGAATTTTAGCTATATATTGGCCCAAAGGTAAGTACAGGTTTCCTATCCTCATACTGGACATATGTTGACCGGTGCGTTTGTCTAGTTCTTGTCACGTCTTGCCAACATAGAATGAGCCACACTCACACTGAATCAGATAAAGTTAGCAAAATGTCTTGCAGTGAATCTCTCACCACTGGGGAGGATAAGTTGTGTTTTCTTTTTTATAACTGGACATGCAGAACATTCCCCAAAGAGCACAGGGGTCCTTCCTTAACCACTTGCCGACCGCCCGCCGCAGCGCGACGGCGGTAAGGTGGCTCGTCACTTGACGGCGACCGCGATAACTAGTATTTTGGGCATGCTTGCGCACTCACTGTGTTCAGGGGGGCCAGGGACTGGGTAGGGCGGACTCGATCACTGCCGGCTACCCGCAATGGCCCCCCCGCAGTGAGAGAATGGAGGTCCGTGTATGTAAACACGGATCTCCATTCTCATAGAGGGGGAAGGGTGGTGATCACAGGCTTCTTCTATATGGAAGCCGTGATCATCCCCTTTCCCCAGCCAGGCCAACCCTCATACAGTTAGAACACACCCAGGGAACACAGTTAACCCTTAGAACGCCCCCTGAAGGTTAACCCCTTCACTGCCAATTGCATTTACACAGTAATCAGTGCATTTTTATAGCACTGATCGCTATATAAATGCCAATGGTCCCAAAAAAGTGTCATAATGGTCTGACATGTCTGCCCCAATATCGCAGTACCGCTAAAAATCGCAGATCACCGCCATTACTAGTAAAAAATAAAAAAAATAAAAAAACCCCAGAAATGAATTCTCATCATCCGTAAGCGTGGCAATTTTTGCTCAAACCAATCAATAAGTCATAAATATCTTGGACTATCTACTTTCCAAAAAGGGGTCATTTGCACTGACCTTACATTTTATAGCCTCAAGAAATGAGATAGGCAGTAAGAACATAAGGACTATTACTATTACTAATACTATAGTTGTAGACTATAAAACTTCAACACAGACTAAATAATATACACTTTTTTTTCTTGCCAAAGAAATGTAGCAGAATACATGTTGGCCTAAATGTATGAAGAAAGATCATTTATTTGCAAACCTTTATAAAAAAACGAAAACGTCTTATTTCATATATAAATATATATATATATATATATATATATATATATATATATATATATAGCAATCAGAACCATGGTGATTAAATACCATAAAAAAAAGATATAAAATTAATTTGAGTACAGTGTCACATGACTAAGAATTGTCAGTCATTCAAAGTGTCCAGCCAAAATGTGCAGAAAATTGAAAAACGTCCTGGACTTGATAGGGAGTGTACCATTTTGGTTTTGAAGTGGTTAAAAGTAAAATAATTCTGTTCTGGTCATTGTTAGGAATTGGTTTTCTATGCCAGATATGATGCTTTCTTCTCAATAAACATGAAAGATACATCTGATTCTGGCACAATATCATCTGTGAGATTTTCTTCAAACACCCATCATTACAAGGTTGAGCACAGGGAGGAGTGCAGATTCTGGAATTTATGAGAAAAGAAAGCCGAACCTGCTGGTACAGTGCTGCTGACATCACCTCCCACTAGGCACCCAACCATACAGCTTGTTCATGTTCTTAGCATACAGTATGTAATATAATGCAAAAGAAGGCAGAAGCACTTTTAGGTAACCAATGAACAGAAAAAATATTGTTCAGGTGAACAACATGCACCTTGCAGAGTCACCACCCTACTAATGCATTTCACTCAAAATGGGATTAATTATAGGGATCACAGAGTATACATACAGTCTGGCAATAATGTGTAAATCTCATCACCAGATGGACAGAATTATATATTTGGCAAGTAATGTGGAGTAGGGAAAGTCTACACATTTCCAGCAGCTGTTTATTGTTGTATTTGCACTAATTTACTCTCTGGAGAAATCATTGTAACTGAAATGGTAAGTGAGGAAAACAGTAGAACCTGACAGAGATTGTAACCCTTCCACTTTTTCAACAGCTCCAAAAAAAATAAAAACAAATAAAGAACATTTTGGCTGGACACTTTAAGAATACAGGAGAAAGAGAGCACATGACTCTGCAGGTGATAAAAAAGGAATAACAAAGTGCAGGAGAGAAGATCATTTCATTTGCTATGCCTTTGAGATGTCACTGTGATCAACAGTCCTTCAACATTAAGTAGCAAGATTACAAACTAGAAGAAAGTTTGTGTGTCATAAATATAATTTATGCTCCCACATTGTTTCCAACCACAGAAAAAAATGTTACTGAAAAGTTATTTGAAGAACTCCAAACAGCTAACTTTTTAAATTTCATATATTTATGAAAGGAAGCATCATAAAAAGGCATAACAGTAAATCAAAGTACAGGGTGGGCCATTTATATGGATACACCTTAATAAAATGGGAATGGTTGGTGATATATAACTTCCTGTTTGTGGCACATTAGTATATGTGAGGGGGAAACTTTTCAAGATGGGTGGTGACCATGGCGGCCATTTTGAAGTCGGCCATTTTGAATGCAACTTTTGTTTTTTCAATAGGAAGAGGGTCATGTGACACATCAAACTTATTGGGAATTTCACAAGAAAAATAAAGGTGTGCTTGTTTTTTTTTTTTTATATCTTCATGCATGCCGGAGTGAGGGCAATATTTTTTTTTCTTAATAATTTTTATTAGTTATAGATAGAAGAAGTACATACAATGATATGAGTTATGATCACGTAAAATGCAATAATCAAGTATTGAGTATAGTAACATACATGAAGAAGATAGATATTGATTATTTTTAATAATTCTTTTTTTTTATAACGGGAGTGAGGCCGTACGTACTTCTATATTTTTTTTTTTTTGTTCGTGTGGAAATAAAAAGAACACTTTAAGGGTTATTCAAACTACACAGTGTACTGGGAGAAGGATAACTTTTTTGTTTTCAACGTAAGTTTTACCGGCTGAAGTTTTACCGGCGGTACCAGTGGTGGGTAGAACTTTTCAAAGGGGGAGTGTATATGATTACACGGTGTTTGTCCTTCAATATATAGTGGTTGGTAAGG
>BLSH010520292.1:40133-52508 GCA_018402905.1 Glandirana rugosa | reverse complement strand
GTTGATGGTGAACAGATCAAAACACTGACAGAATCCATGGATGGCAGGCTTTTGAGTGTCCTTGCAAAGAAAGGTGGCTATATTGGTCACTGATTTGTTTTTGTTTTGTTTTTGAATGTCAGAAATGTATATTTGTGAATTTTGAGATGTTATATTGGTTTCACTGCTGAAAATAAATAATTGAAATGGGTATATATTTGTTTTTTGTTAAGTTGCCTAATAATTATGCACAGTAATAGTCACCTGCACACACAGATATCCTCCTAAAATAGCTACAACTAAAAACAAACTAAAAACTACTTCCAAAAATATTCAGCTTTGATATTAATGAGTTTTTGGAATCATTGAGAACATGGTTGTTGTTCAATAATAAAATTATTCCTCAAAAATACAACTTGCCTAATAATTCTGCACTCCCTGTAGATAAAAGGAATCCACAAGGGGACCCAAGGGGACTAGTCAAAATTGGGCCAAGGCTGTTTGCATGATATTCACCACATGTGTCCATCACTATTGGAACTACAGAGAGGGGGGAGTGGGGAAATATGGGTTCAATAGGGTCATGAGCTTCCATCCCTGTTGCTTTAGTAAAAATGAAACAAAACAAAACTATCATCGCTATCCCTACATCCACATGGTTAATTACTCACAACCACCCACATTCCCATCCTCAATATACATGGACAGTCACTACCATCACATACTCACTCAATATTATTATCACCATTCACAGGTACACCCTGCTGGAGATTGTCTCTTTCCATGCTGGGTCTCGCCTGGTGTTTCTCACCACCACGCCTTCCACCTCAGCTCCCTGACAGGATGTTCCCGGATGATGTGTGTGCCCTGGGGGTACACCGCCCACACGCGGACATGGTAGGCTTATTCATGGGACCTCTACCTCCTTGGGGGTGGGGTTTTACCCCTCACTTGGTCCCTATGATATGTAATAGTAATTACCAATTTTTCCAACTTATTCTAGATGACATGCAAGCACGCGCCTGATGAGTGATTTCAGATCACGAAATGCGTAGAGCCACGATATGTTTACTATGTCTTACCCTAGTACCATTTTATTCATGTCATTGGGGTATGACCAATTGTATGTACACACAATAATGGATGGCTCGGGGAAGTTATTTTCAATTCATCTTATTTATATTACCTTTATTTATGAATTCAGTGTTTTATTACTGTACAATACCACTGTTGTTCTAATTGACACTGTATAATCATGATATTACCTATATCCTTGGTTACTGATTTATGCAATATATTACCTGTATTGATATGAATTCTTTAATAAAACTTTAATCATGATCCATCCCTACAATTTCTCACCACATGTGTCATTTAAAGTCCCATTTTTTTGTTTTGTTTTGTTTTATTTTTACTAAAGCAACAGGGATGGAAGCTCATGACCCTATGTCATGGCTTCATTCAAAGTCCCATATTTCCCCACTCCCCCCTACTCTAGTCTGAGACGATCTGACATGCGGCGCTACGTGACTCCAGCCCCATATAGAGGCTGGGTCACATGATGCACTGGCCAATCACAGCCATGCCATTAGTAGGCATGGCTGTGATAGCTTCTAAGGGCAAACTAGTGAAAAGCTTGTTGATTGGCTGCCTAGCAGCTATAGAAAAGGCGCCAAAAATACCCCAATACCGAACCCAATCCCGGACTTTTTTTTTAATGTCCGGGATCGGGTTCAGGAAACGGATAACCCAAAGTCCGGTACGATCCCGAATTTTACAGTCCGGGTTCGCTCAACTCTAATAGAGAGCTATAATAGCTGCTAAAGGAATTAGCTATTGCCAGGGGGTCTTGTAGTTTCTCTTTAGTGGTGGGATGATATATGTACGAGATTTTAGACTTAACACGTTGTCCTCAAATACGTAGCGCCATAGCTTTACTTGCCTTATTACTAGTGTTGTCGTACCCTGCTTTTAATTTGCAATTAATGTATGTTTTTCATAATATCTAGTAATACAGCTCTAAGTTCCTGTCTTAGAGATATGAGCTTGTTTTTTGTATGTGATTGGAAAGGTGTGTCCTTGAGTCCAGAGGACTCAAGATGAGTCCTTGAGTCTACCATAAAGAGAAGTGTTTGCTTCCATGGTTTAAGAGATAGGATCATTCACTCTAAGCCCTTGATATTGCTCCCACGCTCAATCCCGTGGTAGGAGCAATCTGGATCCTCTTAACAGTGGTCGGTGACACATGGTCGTAGGAACCCACACAGGTGATACAGGGACCTGGTCGGTGGTGTTGACCCCAGCATACCCCTTTGGGCGTTTTCTCTACTTGAGCCTGGAGTTATCTGGACAGTGGTCGTTGACATATGGTCGTAGGAACACACACGGATGATACGGAGACCTGGTCGGTGACGTCGACCCCAGCATACCCTTTGGGCGTTATTTCCACCTAAGTCTGGTAAACGCATACCCTCTTGGATTTGGGTGGATGCATGTTTTAATCACACTCTTTTGCTACTGGGATCAACCACAGAGGGATCCATTTAATCTTCATATCTTCATACTTGAATTTGGACATTTTTTAGTGATATGTATTTGGCGCTGCTATATTTTTGAATTCTGTGGACACTTGCAAACTGATCTTGTTTGTTGAGCGGGCTGCCAATTTTTTAATAATTCTTTTCTATTAGGTTGTACATTCTATATCATTTCTTTTAAAAAAGGTGAGCACGGGAACTACATTTATTGAATAGGAGAATTATCAATTTTGCAAATCAGTATGAGGTATCTCCCGTTTGCATTGGATATGTTAGTTTGTAATTGAAAGTTAACAGAACAGTGAATAAGAACTTCTAATTTTTTCTTTGGTCCCAATGCAGGGTATATGTGGGGAAAGTCTTTATGTGTGCAGGTAGGTGTTTCTTCATGTTTAAAGTGTGGTTTCTTGCACACCTAATATTTGGCAAGAGTGTTTTTTGGCTGCCATAGTGAGGCCCTTTTAGCTGGGTGGTTGAGTCCATTGGCATTAACAGTCAATATTTTAGTGGCCATGTGGTAGGAAATTTGAATCAGCTGAAGCCGTACTCACAGTTCCTTTAGTTTTTTTTCCGGGTAGTTGTCACAGATGGTGCTGCATAAGTTGATGAGATGCTGATCATTCTTTCTTGTTGATCCATGTGTCAGATGCAGGAGAGGTGGAGGGACTTGCATAAGTGCAGATGATCCAGTAAATGGTATGCTCAAAGCCATAGAGAGGGTAAAATAGAAGAAGAAAGGAAAAAACAAAACAGAAGAAAATAAACAACAGGAACATATCTATCCTTCTGCAATACAACTTAGTGTGGGGTAAAGTTTTAGGCCAACAGGAGTAGCATCAGAGCATAACAGGGTGCCATCTGTTTATATAAAATGTAAAGCACTGTAATAAACTTTTTAGGGACAGTGCTGATCTTAAGCAGTGACTTGGTGCCATTGTGGTGGAAGTTTTCCAGGGGGTGTTTTTGGCTCCCGCAGATGGTGATGGTTCGGGTAGAAATCCCCAGGTGTGCAGCAAGGCTAATTCTCTTTCTGGTGATGATATGGTGAAAGATGTATCATTTCTTTCCACTAACAGATTGGAGGGTTGTTTCCACTTGTACTCTATTTTGTTGTTGCGAAGTGCCTTTGTTATAGTGGACAGCTGTCTCCTCATATCCAGGGTATCCCATACCTTGGATGTGAGCCTGACGTGCAGAGGGAGACCTCTCATACAGCCCCGGCTTAGGGACCACTGGAGTTGCAACAGTGGTCACGAGAGCACAGTGAGGTAGGAGTGCCTGCAAAGTCTCTTGCTTGAGTGGTAGCCGCTGGTCTGTGGCAGGATCAAGCTGGGTTACTGAACAGCAGATGATGCCAAGACCGCAGATGCAGGGGTGTTGTGGATGCAGAACAGCAGATGCAGGTGTGTTGCAGATGCAGGGCAGTGGATGCAGGACAGCAGATGCAGGTGTGCTGCAGATGCAGGGCAGCGGATGCAGGACAGCAGATGCAGGTGTGCTGCAGATGCAGGAAGGATGGAGAAGCGTCAGACAGGCCGGGTCATACACCAAAGGGTAAATCAGCCAAACAGCAGACAGAGTATGGTCAGAGTTCAAGCCGGGTCTAGCAACGGAAAATCAGGCAAACAGGCAGAGGTAGTAAGGTCAAACGAGCCAGAGGTCAGGACTGGAGAAAGCGGACTAGTCAGGATGCCGGGGGAATCACTGGAGCAGATACAGGCACAAGATCAGAGTTCAGGGTACAGCTGCAGATCAAACAGCAGACCACTAGTGCAGTTGAAGCATCTTTATAGGCTACTGGGTGCCAAAGCATGGCTAATGCACGTGCATGCACACCTCTGTGCGTGCATTCGCACTGGCGCGTGTCTATTCCTATGCATTCTAGTGCGTTCTTGACACAGGGTATGTTTGGACAAATCAGTGTAGATTTGGATTTGGGTATATGGGTTAGGTAGTTGCCCCATAGATATGAATTTATATAGCATTTGTTCCTTTGTGTTATAGAAATGGACTTTCAGTAAGATGTCACGTGGAACTGACTGTGGTAAGAATGCAGGCTTTGGCATATGGTGGATGCGATCAACTGTAAGTTCAATAGGTGGTGTCTCAGGTAGGAGGGTATAAAAAAGCTCTGCGGTGTATCTTTTAAGTTCTGGTGGTTAAATCGCTTCCGGGACTCCTCTAATTTTGAGATTATTCCTCCTTGAGCGATCTTCTAAATTGGCCATTTTTTGCTTTTAGCCATGCCCTCTCCTCCATGTTTTCATCATGAGCCTCCACTAGATTATTAATCGTGGTGGTCATCTCTCCCATAGATTCCTCTATAATATGGACTCTGTTCCCCAGCGAGTGGTGAATTGTTTGATCAGTGCTATTATGTCCACATGGAGCGAGGTGTTTTGGGTTAACAGCATTTCTTTAACTTGAATATCCATTAGAGGCTGATTTGTCATAGGGAATTAGGCTATTGGGGATATTTCAGTCATGTGGGAGCCTGGGGATATTGCATTATGGCTTACCTCTATCTCTTTAGTGGTGAGATCTAGCTTCAGGTGTGCTTTAGTTGGGCTGCAGCAAGATGGGCTGAGTGGCCACCCTGGATGGAGGGAGAGGGCCCTCTGATCTCTTCTCAGCAGCGTATGACTCATCAGGCAGGTCTGTGTAATGAGACACAGCAAGGGCCGCAGGTCCGGCGCCATCTTGCTGAGCTGAGAGAAATATGTGGTTAGTTTGCGTGGGCCCTTTTCCTCTTTGTGTTTCCTGGACATGGCTGTGGGTGCAAGTAATGTTCCCCTGTCAGCTGGGAGTGGATTTGCCATGGTCCGGTGCTTTGTGTCGCTAGGATCCCCATCGCTGCTCCAGAGCTCTCTCCTTATGAGTCCATACAGGTCGCACGCTGGCCATGCCCCACGGAGAGGCAGTTTTCAAGTGCTTAGCATAGGTTATTTCCAGCACTAAAGCGCCTGAAAACCGTCCCAGTGTGAAAGGGGTCCAAGGCTTTTACACTGTCCCTGACAATTGTGGTTCCTCTCCCTACTCTAGCCACTTGTAAATGCATGGCAAATGCAGCAGGCCGCTGATATTTATTAACACTGCCCATACTAAAGATAACCACCAAAGGTGACCTAGTGTTGCAGTGTCCAAATGGTGACACCTATGGAGTCTGCAGAGGAACAATATTCTTCCCAGCCTCCACTCCATCTATACAGTGGCACAGCAACACAGTGCCACCTACAGAATGGAGGATAAACTGCACCTGCGTACACACTTATTGTGAGCTGATCAGTACTTTTTGTTAGTGTGTTTATGTAATAGTGGTATATACTTCTGATGATACTGCTGAGTGCGAACAAGGCATTATTCTGTATAACTTCTTCAATTGCTCTCAGTCTCCTCTAAATCTCCAAATTTTTTTTTGTTGCTGGTTGCTGTGATCTGATTTCCTATTAGATGGTTGTTACAGTCATTCTCCATGGTCTTGCGTTATGTAGGTATTTTGTGCTTGCTTCCAAGATGGATTAAAGACTACAGAATGTGTAGTGTGCATAGAGCAGTGCACCTGACTGCAGCTAAGGCACACTGTTCGTACCAAACAAACAGAAGAGAAGGGGAAAAGAAGAGGTCCTGGAGCTCACAAAGGATGTTACAAGGAGGCAAAAGAACACAGTTAGAAAGTATTTCATTATATTTGGAGAATAAAGATATTGTTTAGTATCACTTTGACAGGCTCTTGTCAAATTACTTTTTTATGCCTTTTTAAACCACCTGGGTCAAGCACATTTGGCATCAGGCACAGTAGTCCTGTATCTATAGCCAATGCAGAGTGGGGACTTTTCACTATCTGACTATTAACCAATGATTTATTCCATCGTCATTAGAAATACGTTCACCTATAAGCTTATTTAAAAGAGGTATTAGGGGTAGTAGTTTGTGCTCCAAATGTTGTTTACCTACAGTTTCTATAGATGGGAATATAACACTGCACATACGGCTTATTTCTGAAAACTCAAACAAATGCATTAGAGCTCTTGCCATAGCAACTGATCTTTTCATCAGTTAATTCTAGTAAATGTTGGGAATGAAAGCTACTAAAATCCTTATGGATTTCACAAACCAGTCCTGAAGAATCAAACTGAACTTCAGTACTCTCTGGCAGAATTTGTGCTACATATGTATCTAACTCCTAAGGTAATTGTATATGCAGACCTTGTGTCACTGGGTTCTCTCTATCAGATGCAATGTTTTCTTGGTGGAACCATAATATTGCACAAATACGTACCAGGAAAAGTAATAAACCTGTCTAATATAAAGATGGCAAAACTCAGGTTTGTGAAGATTGATATTCATTGCCTGCTCACTGGTTCATGCAAGAGCCAGCTGTTCTTTAATTAGGAAAAATGTTTGCTCTTAAAATTGAACTACAACAATTGAGGTAAAATGATTTACTTTTTAAATGTATATGTCTTTAAGCAATATATTACTTTACAAATAAAAAATAATCACAGGGCGTATACATGATATGGGTTTGACAAAACATTGTGGGTTTTCTGAAGAGAGAACACAAAAAATATGAATGTTTGCTATCAGGTTGTCTGTTTTTAAGAGAATACTCATTCATCTCTATATGAAAAGTGTAGGCAAGAAGATGAAGGAAAGAGGAAAAGGAAAAAGATGATGACTTATTTAACTGTGTTTGTAACCAGAGCATGAGCTATTGAGCTCTGTACATTACAGAGTATTTTTCAGAAGCTATAAATAATATGTTAAATACTCGAAAAGAAGCATAGGGCTTCATATGTTGGCTGTAAATGTAAGTATAAACACTTCAAATGCAATATAGCATATATACCTGACTCGCTATCATGTTTTTAGTGTCATTCTCTATGTGTATACTTGGGCCTGGAAATGAAAGCAGGTAGTTGAGGAAGTGAGAAGATAGGTTATAAGTGTAGGGGGTCTAGCTCCTTTGACAATAGAAATAGCTGCCTGATCACTTCTACATAGTGGAGAACCTGCCAACCCCCTTGTGAATCCCCCATCCTTATCTGTTCCTCCTGGGACCAACATTGTGGGTGTCAGGATAAAGAGTGTCAGGAGATCAGCGAAATCCATTTTCCGATCTGCCCTGTGAAGTGTGAGCCCAGAAGTATACAGCTACAAATGCAAACACCAGTGCTAGTGGCACCTGCATATGAAATTGGACCACAAATATTAGGTATGTTCTCTGCTTTCTGAAAATATATACTGTATATATATTTTTTTGAGAGTTTAAGTAATCTATTAGCCTAAAATATACATTTTAACTTGTGTTAAAAAAAAAAAGCTTGTGAATCAAAAGGGTTAAATGTTGATTGTGGGATCTGTGCTTTAGCGGAGAATGAAGCTACATATTTACAGTTACTCAACAGCTACAGAATCATAATTTACGCAGTACTCTATTTTTATTAATAAGTAGAGTTGCGCGAACTCGAAGTGTAAAATTCGGGTCCGTACCGGACTTTGGGGTGTCCGTGCCCCAAACCCGGACATTTGCAAAAATTCGGTAAAGTTCGGTATTCAGGTATTTTGCGTACCATTTTTATAGCTGCAGGCCCTCAATCCACAAGTGTTTTACTCATTTGCCCTTAGAAGCCATCACAGCCATGTCTACTAATGGCATGGCTGTGATAGGCTAGTGCATCATGTGACCCAGCCTCTATATGAGCTGGAGTCACGTATGCCGCGTGTCACATCGTCACAGGCTAGTGTAGGGAAAGCATGCTGCCTGCGCTGTGAGGGACAGATTACCGATCTAATATGATCTCATCCTGTATTACAGACAGATTCCTGGCGGTCTGTGAGGTGAAAGCTTAGCATTCTAAAATTATCTGATACTGGACTAGGTAGAGTTTACTAGTGCTGTTTGGGACAGATTACCGATCTAATATCATCTCATCCTCCATTACAGACAGGTTCCTGGTGGTGCTGTGAGGGGAAAGCTTAACATTCTAAAACGATCTGATACTGGACCAAGTACAGTTTACTAATGCTGTGAGGGATAGATTACTGATCTAATATCATCTCATCCTCCATTACAGACAGGTTCCTGGCGGTGCTGTGAGGGGAAAGCTTAGCATTCCAAAACCATCTGATACTGGACTAGGTACAGTTTACTAGTGCTGTGAGGGACAGATTATTGTTCTAAAATCACCTAGTGCTATAGAGAGAGGTTCCTGCTGGTGCTGTAAGGGACAGATTATTGTTCTAAAATCATCTAGTTCTATAGGGAGAGGTTCCTGCTGGTGCTGTAAGGGACAGATTATTGTTCTAAAATCATCTAGTTCTATAGGGAGAGCCTTGAAATGAGGCTGGCGGCACTCCAGGTTTGATGCAATATAAAAATTTATTGTATTCCAAGAAGATCATCCAAAAGTATACATAAAGCTGGGTACAAATAAATAGGTAACGCGTTTCACACGTCTAGCGTGCTTCGTCACAACCATAATGGTAATCACAATCATACATGCTTATATACAAAAACATCTCTATTATTTTCATATCGATCACAGGTGTTTTCTCTCCTTGATTGAAAGTGATTCCCTGCTAAAAGACTTCATTCAGCTGTGCAGACAGAATTTATTCATGTTGATTTTCACCTGTCTTTCAAGGGTCAGGGTCAATAGTGATGTATACTTATAGAAATTATACACACTAATGTAGAGTAGTTTTATATATTTGTTGATTTTCCCTGAAGGGTTAACATTAAATACCAGGGCTCCACACCATCGACTGACCCTTGAAAGACAGGTGAAAATCAACATGAATAAATTCTGTCTGCACAGCTGAATGAAGTCTTTTAGCAGGGAATCACTTTCAATCAAGGAGAGAAAACACCTGTGATCGATATGAGAATAATAGAGATGTTTTTGTATATAAGCATGTATGATTGTGATTACCATTATGGTTGTGACGAAGCACGCTAGACGTGTGAAACGCGTTACCTACTTATTTGTACCCAGCTTTATGTATACTTTTGGATGATCTTCTTGGAATATAATAAATTTTTACATTGCATCAAACCTGGAGTGCCGCCAGCCTCATTTCAAGGTATTTATCTGTATCTGCAGCAGCAGCAGGGCGAAGCACCCAGGTGACAGCAATTCACCACCACCAAGTGTTTGATTCTCCTGGAGCAGCTAAACTGGCCCTGCACAAACAAGTCGGGGACAAGATCAGGTGTGCACTGCGCAACGCCATCAGTGGCAAGGTCCACATAACCACTGATACATGGACCAGTAAGCATGGGCAGGGATGCTATATCTCGCTAACTGCACACTGGGCAAATGTAGTGGCGGGTGGGCCTGAGGCGGATAGCCATTTGGCGTATGTCCTTCCGCCACCGAGGATTGCAGGGCATTTCTCTTTGCCTCCTGTTGCCTCCTCCACCTACTCCGCTTCCTCCTCCTCTACCACCTCCTCATTCGGTCAACGTAACACCTTCACCACCAACTTCAGCACATCCAGGGGGAAACGACAGCAGGCTGTTTAAAAACTGATATGTTTGGGGGATAAACCCCACACTATGCAGGAGCTGTGGACGGGCATTAAACAACAGACCGATGAGTGGTTGTTGCCACTGAGCCTCAAGCCCAGCCTGGTGGTGTGCGATAATGGGCGAAATCTCGTAGCAGCTCTGGGCCTAGCCGATTTGACACACATCCTTTGCCTGGTGCATGTGCTGAATTTGGTGGTGCAGAAATTTCTAAAAAACTACCCGGATATGTCAGAGCTGCTGCAGGAAGTGCGGGCCGTCTGTGCGTGCTTTCGGCGTTCTCACCCTGCTGCTGCTCGTCTGTCTGCGCTGCAGCGGAACTTCGGCCTTCACGCTCACCGCCTCCTATGCGACGTGCCCACAAGGTGGAACTCCACCTTGCACATGCTGGAGAGACTGTGCGAGCAGCAGAAAGCAATAGTGGAGTTTCAGCTGCAGCACGCACGGGTCAGTCGGTCTGCGGAACAACACCACTTCACCACCAATGAGTGGGCCTCCATGCGAGACCTGTGCACCATATTGCGGTGTTTCAAGTACTCCACCAACATGGCCAGTGCCGATGATGCCGTTCTCAGCGTTACTATGCCACTTCTATGTCTCCTTGAAAAAACACTTCGGGCCATGATGGAAGAGGATGTGGCACAGGAGGAGGAGGAAGAGGGGTCATTTCCACGGTTATCAGGCCACTCATTCACAAGTGGCTCAGATGGTGGGTTCCTGCACCAGCATAGGCCAGGTCAAACATTTTCAAGCCAGGGGACAGTTCTGGAGGATGAGGAGTACGAGGATGATGAGGAGGAGGAACCATGTTCACAGCAGGGTGGCACACAACGCAGCTCGTGGGCATCACTGGAGCATGGCTGGGGGGATACCGAGGACACAGATGATACACCTCCCACAGAGGACAGCTTGTCTTTGCCTCTGGGCAGCCTGGCACACATGAGCGACTACATGCTGCAGTGCCTGCTCAACAACAGCCGAGTTGCCCACATTTTAACTTGTGCTGATTACTGGGTGGCCACCCTGCTGGAGCCCCGTTTACATGGACAACGTGCCGTCCTTAATTCCATCACTGGAGCATGATCGGAAGATGCGCGACTACAAGCGCACTCTGGTAGATGCGCTGCTGAGGGCATACCCAAATGACACCGGGGGCTCAGTGGAAGCACAAGGCAAAGGGAGAGGAGGAAGAGGTCGCCAACGCAGCTGTGGCACTGCCAGCACCTCAGAAGGCAGGGTTAGCATGGCCGAAATGTGGAAAAGCTTTGTCAGCAGCACGCCACCACAAACAGCAACATCAGCTGATAGGCAACGTCTTAGCAGGAGGCAGCATTCCAGCAACATGGTGGAACAGTATGTGTGCACACGCCTACACATACTGACTGATGGGTCTGCCCCATTCAACTTCTGGGTCTCCAAATTGGCCACATGGCCTGAGCTTGCCCTTTATGCCTTGGAGTGCTGGCCTGCCCTGCAGCCAGTGTATTGTCTGAACGTGTGCAAGCGCAGCCACCTGTCCACAACCAATGTGGACAAGCTAACGTTTATTAAAATGAACCAGGCATGGATCCCACAAGACTTGTCTGTATCTTGTGCAGAATAGACATTCAGACCGGCCTCACACAGCCATTGGAATACTTGTTTTTTTAATATGTCTCAATATTTTGGGGGCTACCCCAATTATAAAAAAAACAAACAAACAAAAACAGTGTTGGCTACCTCCTCCTCCTCCACCACCGCCAATTCCACCTACACTGCCATGGTCACGGCCTAGTCAACCTCTAGGCTCCTACTCCACATCCACCTCCTCCTCCCTTTTTTTTAATGTCATTTTAAGTTATTTCCCTATGCACATTTGTTTGCAGGGCACGTGTCCTACTCTTACCCCCATTTTGCTTCCTTTTGCAGCCCTCTAGCCCTTGCCAGGACTTTTTTACAGCCTTATTTGTGCCCAAAAGTTCGGGTCACCATTGACTTCAATGGGGTTCAGAGTTCGGGGCCAAGTTCAGGTCAAGTTCGGTGCCGAACTCAAGAGCTTGAACCTCTTTTTCGAACTCAAGCCGTGGCTTGAACTGGACTTGAACCGGGGCTTGAGACTTGGGGTAACTTCAGTTACCACTGGGCTTGAAAACCCGTGTTTATTCCGACATTTTTTCAGGACCGTTCCCGATCTCCCGACGTTTTCCTTCGTTTTACCCCCATTCTCATCCTGTGCACGGGACGTTTGTTTACACGTATCCCTTTATTGAATTTTACTGTAATTTTTTTTCCCTCCTCCTCCACCTACACCTCATCCTCGGATCTCCAACTGATCCGGCACTGGTACCG
>BLSH010520292.1:29850-40123 GCA_018402905.1 Glandirana rugosa | reverse complement strand
TTGCAGGGCACGTGTCCTACTCTTACCCCCATTTTGCTTCCTTTTGCAGCCCTCTAGCCCTTGCCAGGACTTTTTTACAGCCTTATTTGTGCCCAAAAGTTCGGGTCACCATTGACTTCAATGGGGTTCAGAGTTCGGGGCCAAGTTCAGGTCAAGTTCGGTGCCGAACTCAAGCTTTTTCTCCAAGTTCGACTGAACCCGACAAACCTGAACATCCAGGTGTCCGCTCAACTCTATTAATAATCACTCTTAAGCTTTTTATGAACAGCTCACTTGACCTGAGTGGGTCAGATGGTTCTTCTTCTGGTCGAAGAGGAAGTGGGCCCTGAGACCCGATTGGTCGCCATACTGTGAACCGCCATTTCAAACTTAACTGTTAAGTCTACACTGATAAGCCGCAAAAGTTCACACATGTGCGGCCGTGGGTTCGTGCCTGGGGTCCGGTGCATTCAGGTGCGATTCAGGTCCGATTTTAGCCTGAATTCGCACATGAATGGGACCCAAAGATGCTCTGGAACCTTTTTCAATCCAGGCCTCGGCTGCCCTTGACATGTGTGAACCAGTTCCATTGAGAGCCAACCACTCTCATCCAAACCAATTCACATACCTGTGAACCCAGCCTTAAAGCATTACCTATGGGACATTTTGCGTAACATAGTTTTTCATCTTTTTCACAGGCACCAGCTATTTTATGTCACAAGATATTTGGTATCTATTTGATTGGCATAACCTCATCTTTTATATTGCATTGTGTTTGTGTGTACTAAAGTTGGTTTGATTGTATTTATTATTAATACAACAATAGACTTAATAAATAGTAGCACTAATATCTTGTGACTTAAAAAGAATTGCCACTACCACCATTATATTCTACATGTTCTGCTGCTTTCAGAAAATATATACTCCTTATATATTTTTGAGAGTTTAAGTAATCTATTAGCCTAAAATGTACATTTTAACTTGTGTAAAAAAAAAAAAAAAAAGCTCATGCATCAAAAAGGGTTAAATGTTGATAGTGGGATCTGTGCTTTAGCAGAGAATGAAGCTACATATTTACAGTTACTCAACAGCTTCACACAATCATAATGTACGCACTACTGTATTTTTATTAATAAACATTCTTAAACTTTTTATGAACAGTTCACTTGACCTGAGTGGGTCGGATGCTTCTTTTCCTGGCCGAAGAGGAAGTGGGTCCTGAGACCTGATTGCCGGGAGTCCTAAGGCTCAGGGCGCAGTCCTCTTTTTTGAAGCCAATTAGAGCTTCAGGCTCTAAACATGTTCTTGAAAAAAAAAAACCCATTGAAATCCTTGCGTCTGGTGCCCTGTAGATTAGGGACCAGGCGCATGGATTAGGGGGGTGGGCACCTGCTCCCCTAATGGAGTGGCTGCCACTACCTGGTGAACCTAGTTTGCCCAGGACACTCTAGATCTAGTCTCCTGGGGTTTTACCCAGTTTTTTTTTTTTGTTGACCAGGTTATGCTTTTGGTCCATTCTTCCTATCAGATAGTTGCCTTATTCCACCTGTTTTTGGTGGTGTTTTTGTTCACAGTTTTTTACTGGTGCGAGTTCAGTGTCCATTCCGGTGGAGTCCCTTTGGTAATAAATTCTTCTGTCCTGGTCTGAGCACCAGGTTGCCAATGAAGAAAAAACATCCAAGAAGCACAGGGACTTTGATGTGAGTTCATACAAAGTTGTGAGAGGGCAAAAACAAGAGCTCCCTGGCTCAGGTTAGGCTGCTCACAACAGACAAGGATACCCTCCAGTGGGTACCCCAGCAGTTTACCAAAAAAAAATACACAAATGGAAGGAGCGCTAGACCAAAGGATAAATTAATTGATTCATTTACACTTAAAAAATAGCCAATGCCAGCCAATGTGACTGATAAAATCATGAGTGTAAAAATCATTGAACATCATGGATAACATACATATATACATATGTGTACATATACAGTATGTGCATACAGAAATACACATTTCTATGCATGTGCTCATGCATAGAAATGAAGATAAAAAACATCAGATGGTAAGTGATCATGTGTAATAGATTCATTTTTGGAATTAATATTATCAGATGCTACAGGGTTAATAGATACCATTATACCATTGTACATATTGTATAACTGAAATAATACACACGACAAAGTGTTTAAACGAGTGCGATCTGTATATACATTGATGGGAAGAGGAAAAAGAAAAAATCTGAATTGTGAAATGTTGAATGCAAAAAATTAGTGTGAGGCGGGTACGGGGGGGATTGGTGATGGAGTGCGGTCTCCACCGCCGATTTGTTGGGGCAATGGCTGGTGTTAGCACTTAAATTATCACAACACCATGGTTGATATGGTGTCAGGATTATTATAGTGCATTATTTCTATTATCACATTGTAAAATATAATGAAATAGTTCAACTCACCATAATGCAGAATTAGTGGTAACTCTGAGTGTGTCACATGCCACCGTCTCTTGCCACCAGATGCAGCTTGTGACTTACGACTGTCTCCTGCCACCAGATGCAGCTCGTCACTTGCTTCATCGCCTGCCACCAGATGCAACTTGTCACTTGCTACCGGCGCCTGCCACCAGATACAGCTTGTTACTTGCCACCGTCACCTGCCATCAGATGCAGCTTTTCACTTGCCACTGTCGCCTACCACCAGATATAGCATTTCACTTGCCACCATTGCCTGCCACAAGATGCAGCATGTCACTTGCCACGTCACCTGCCATCAGATGCAGCTTGTCACTTGCCATGTCACCTGCCATCAGATGCAGCTTGTCACTTGCCACACTGCCTGCCAACAGATGCAGTGTGTCACTTGCAATGTCGCCTGCCACCAGATGCAATGTGTCACTAGCCACTGTCGCCTGGCACCAGATGCAGTGTGTCACTTACCACCATCACCTGTCACCGGATGCAGCATGTCACTTGCCTCTGTCGCCTGCCACCAGATGCAGAGTGTCACTTACCACGGTTGCCTTCTACCAGATACAACCTGTCACTTGCCACCATTGCTTCCACCGGATGCAGTATGTCATTTGCCACGTTGCCTGCTATCAGATGCAGCTTGTCACTTGCCACCGTCTCCTGCCACCAGATGCAGTTTGTCGCTTGCCACATAGCCCACCACCAGATGCAGCTTGTCACTTGCCACTGTTGTCTGTCACCAGATGCAGCGTGTCACTTGCCATGTCATCTGTGAGCAGATGCATCATGTCATTTGTCACCATCGCCTGCCACCAGATGCAGCATGTCACTTTAATAACTTAAGGCAATTGGAAGGGGTTTTTTTCTGCTGTGAAAGGTTTTTCTCAGCGCTACAGCGTCTCCTTCTCCCCAGCGCTACCGGCATATGCGCAGTTGCTGGGTTCCATCCTAACCTAGAGTGTGGGCAGAACAGCGGTGATGCGGGTGAGTGATGAGAGATGATGTCATCTCTCTACTTGCCTGCTGCAATTCTCAAGTGCAGCCTTCACAGCCCTGCTGAATACAGGCCACGGACTGGCACCAGTCTGCAGCCAGGGGTTGGGGACCCCCACTTTAGTGTGTCTTACTGGCCTGTGTACTACTTGCTCATACAACTGAGGCATGCTGGGTATAGGAGGGGAGATGCAGCAGAGATTGTGGGTTCAGATCCTGGTCCTCACAAGGGGTTATACGAGGGTCAGCTAACAACTTTTTCTCTTTGACAGTGTCCCAAAGTTCTGTAAGAAGCAGCATAACCCAGCTTGTTCTGAATTCTTATGTTCCTCCATGAACTTGAAGAAATAGATTATACAGTAAGTATAACAATCTTTTATTTTCTTCTTGTCTTTTGCATAATCTGAATCACACCTCTTATGTGTTGATTAAACAATAAAGATAAATGTGAATCTGACACTGTCCAAGACAGATCACATCCTAAAGAGATGAGATCAAAAAAAAAAAAAACGTGAGCTGATTGCCAAATGTACTGACTGTGCCTAGATGTGCAGATTTATATCTATATCCATCCAATTTTATTGTGTTTCCTAGGATGAATTGTGCCGGATTTAATTTCAGAGTGATGTGCTATTTCATGCCTACTCTGATGAGACTCTTTCAGATTTTAATGGTATTATTTACTGAATATCAAAGAATCAGTGTTTGGAAACCTTAACTGTGTTCCAGCAAAGTTTGTTTATGTATTTTAAAGTACTAGAAAATTTGAACTTTTAAAAATGAATGTTCACCTATCTTGGTGAACAATGTGAAGCTGCTTTCATGTTAATCAACCAGCCATGTGCAAACAAACATGTCATTTTGTTTTATTTACTTCCTTTGAATATATGGGTATTCAATACATTTCTTTATATATTTGCAATAAATAGATGGGTAGATAGATAAATAAGAATACAATATCAAATCCAAGCAGTGTAAGCATGTACATTTGACCTGGTATCAGCCTCTTGAAGAAGTAGCACAAGGAACTAGACAGTTGTGCTGCAGTGGCCATGTGCTAACAAGGATTATGTGGATAGGAGGAGAGAGCAGAGCAGATAAGAGATGAGCTTATTAGTCTGCTGCTTTTCTTTTCACTGTCCAATCACTGGCTGGAAGAAGAACAGGCAGCTGAGTTGTGGATTGAACACACCCTGACCTCCCAGCCAAGGATCATGTTATTAAACTCTTCCATGGACATGGTGTAGAACAGTGGTTCTCAACCCTGTCCTCAAGTACCCCCAACAGGCCATGTTTTCTGGTTTTCCTTTATCTTGCACAGGTGCTTTAAGTCACTGGCTTGGTATTTTAAAAAGCTATTTTATCAATGAGAAATTCCCAAAACATGGCCTGTTGGGGGTACTTGAGGACAGGGTTGAGAAACACTGGTGTAGAACAGAAAAATGTATACCAAATGCCATGTTCGGTGGGCAGTACTGTTGCCAAATGCAACTAATTCATGTGAATGAGGATGCCACAACTGTGTGCTTTACACATAGCTGCAGAGCGGTTGCAGTGCAGCAGGCTTTTCATGTTTTGTAAAATATTCCCATCGCACACATTCCGGAAAATGGCTTGAAACGAATGGAAGCTGTAGCAACTGATGGCTGGGAATTGGTCTTAACACATATTGCAGCACACTGTAGACTTTCAAAATAGTGTCACAATTCTTGTGATGTAATTGCTTTAATACATTTGTGGGCGCTATTTTGAAGATCGATGGTGTACTGTCAATATATGCTTTAACTGGGAATTAATGTTTAGAACAAGCAGTGAGTAGGAAACATATCACCTCCAAGCCTCTGAAATGCAATTCTATGCAGATCGCTTTTCAGTGGGGCGGCAATGATGTAAATGATGCTTAGCAAAGGAAAATTAAAGCATCTGCTTTGTCAGAGAAGACTAAACGCTGTTGCAGAGCTGTGCAAATCTTAGAACTGGATGGGCAGAAATACAAATTCTTATGGAGGTAAAATAGTTTCCATATATGTGTTTGTCTTACTTCAATGCAATGCATCATGCATAAAAACTGGAAGGAAAACATCAATGTTGCTTTTAGTAATGAGTCATATTCAAAGAATCATTAGTTAAGCCAAAAAAACTGCTTCCTGATTGGCCACTGTACATGAACAGCTGGGCAGAACAAGCATTGTGGACATATCCATGCATCCTCCCAGAACTGCACCCTGTGCACGCCCCCGGGGGTGTGCATTGGTGTGATCCTGTGACCACTGTATCCACCAGACACAGCGGGTCACTGATCCGAGTACCGATCAGTGGTGCTCCACCATGGTACCATGTGATCGCTGTGACCAATCACAGCCATCACATGTCCAGTAGTAAACATGGCTTCTATTCATATAGCCATTGAAAACTACTGTGATCTCTGGTCACAATGATCACATGGTACAGGGCCATGAACCACCTCCCTTTACATTGTAATAGCTGTAGCCAATCACAGCTACAGTGCCTTAAAGTATTCATACCCCTTGAAATTTTCCACATTTCAAGGGGTATGAATACTTTTTCAAGGCATTGTATTACAGTACTTCTCAGTGGATGTATGAATGCAGCTGAGAACTGTCATATATTTCAGTGAGTTACTGCAAGTTTAAGGCTGTATATTTCAGTGTGTTATGTGCTGTTTAATGCAGCTTATTTCTGTGCATTAGTGCACGTTTAACACAGTATATTTCAGTGCATTACTGCAAGTTTATTTTATTTTCCAATATTTTTATTAAAGTTTTCAGGATATTACAAGAAATCAAAGTATCCTGAGACACAGTAGAGAATTATACAGACTGTATTTTAACACAATTATAAATCAAGTATCCTTCCTTTCAATAGACAGCAATTATTATCGGTTAGGGTATTGTCAAAGTTATAAATCCTACGTCGGCTGCTACCCCTAGACATCTAACCGAGAACAAAGAGATTATGAGGGTAGGATATATAACAACACGCCCCTTAATCAAAATCAAAGAGTCAAGCTAATTACCCCTTTCCTTCGGGCACTATAACTACCAAAGGAGAATGTTATCAGGTCATGTTTGGCCAGGTGAAGTTGACCATATTTCCAATACATAGCTACTTCTTGTGAGTGCATCTTATTATTTAAGGGTCGTAGAGAGGGTGCCTTCCCAACCATCCACCCCTATTGGGAGCAAACTGGGGATTGGTGGGAAAGGCTCCCCCACCCAGACGTCAATTTACTCACTCCTACCCGAATCATCGGATCCAAGGTAGGGGGGCCGGAAAGGCCCCAAGAGGACCAGGAGTTGTGATAAATCTCTTGGATAATATGCTTAACTAGAGATTAAATGTATTCAACATATAGCATATTTTGTATTAGAAGGAGCCCCTGAGTCGCAGAGGACTAAGGAGCTATGTCCCACTATACTAGGAATAGTCTATTTCACTCATCCCATAACCCAGTTGATTGTGCCAGTCTGTTCAGGGAACTCCAGTAGTGGGAGGATCGATGCCAGCAATGGGATCAGGGGCTAATCTAAGCTTATGCAATCTTCAGGACACGGAACATTTATGAAGGAGTTCCTAAAGAAGGTGAAGAGGAGTCTTAGATATGTATATAGAGAGTGAAAGAGGAGAGAGATAGAAGCAGGGATAGAAGAGCAGAGATGATGTCAGGGTGGAATTTATCACATTAAGTTCCTATGAGCTAAGATTATTGGCGTGTAGCAGCCTGGGTGCTCTTAAAGGGATATGCCCACGTGGGTGGCCCAAGGACCCCAAATCTTTTCAAATTTTTTAACTGAGTCACTTAATTTGTGAAAAGTTTTCTCCTGGAGCATTATCCAGGAAATTTTCTTGATTGCCTGTCGTATATTAACAGATTGCTGTTTCCAGGCTTTAGCGATCGTTATTTTAGCGCCCACTAAGATAAAATCGATTAAGGATTGCGAATTTCGATTAATGTGAGGGATGCTATGATAAAGGAGAGCAATCGCTGGGTCTTGTTTTACCTGAATTCCCGTGACCTTTCTTATAAGCTGGAAAATATGGTTCCAGAAAGACCTTATGTGTGGACATTCCCAGAGAGTATGGAGTAGCATCCCCGTGAGGTCACAGCCTCTAAAGCATAGTGGGGAAGATCCCCTGAACATTTTAGATAATCAGGCCGGATATAGATACCATCTTGTTATCACCTTTAGGTTGGCTTCCACCAGAGATATATTATGAACCCCTTTAAATGCCCGAAAAAAGTGATCATGCCATGTGTCCAGGTCCCAAACAAAGTCCAGGTCTCCTTCCCACCTTGACATATAGGATGTTTTTTCCTGTGGTTCTGCTAGGGCAGTGTAGATGAGAGAGATACCCCCCTCATGTCCGATAGCTTTGAGCACCACTGTACATATGGAGTAACTGTGAGGGGGATTTGTTTGTCAGGTTGGAGGGTCCAAAGAAAGTGTGATATTTGTGAAAATCAAAATTTCTCTGAGGTGGGCATTTCTAGAGTGTTTAAACAATAGCTAAGGGAGAGGGGACCCGCAAGATTAAAGAAATGGCCAATTCTATAAATTCCCTTGTTTACCCACCAAAGGAAAGCTTTCACGTTCTCTCCTGGGGGAAATCTGGGGTTATGAAAGATGTGGAAAAGCGGTAGCCAAGGTGAGATCAGGGCAGAGTGCTTACAAAGTTTATCACATAGGGCCATAGAGTGGGATAGCGTAGGAGCTAGAATAGGTGGTCTGGATCCAGGCTTGCACCAGAGGAGATAGTCCAGGGTATAATTGGGGGTTGACTGTCGCTCAATTAATGTCCAATCTGGTTTCTCATGTTTAGAATGGATAGTAGAGATTTGAGCCAGCTGAGCTGCTTGGTAGTACCACCAGATGTTCGGTACCCCAAGGCCACCTTTCCTTTTGGGTCTGAAGAGAATACTGTTGGAAAACCTACAGCCTTTCTTACCCCATATAAATTGTAAGATAGATTTCTGTATGTTTGCCTGTGTGCTTTTTTGAATCTGAATAGGGAGAGCGCGAAAAAAGTATAAAATACGGGGAAGTAGGGTCATCTTCACTGCATGAACTCTACCCACCCACTAAAGATTCTGCTTAGACCAATTAGCTAGGTCCTGTGTAAGTTTTTTAAAAAGAGAGGGATAATTTACATTGTATAATTGATCTATTGTGGGAGGGATATTGATGCCTAAATAAGGAATAGATTTTTCCTCCCATGTAAAGGGGAAATGTTTCTTAAGGTTGTCAATTGTCTGTTGGGGAATAGAAATATTCAACACCACTGATTTGGACATGTTGACCTTTAGGTCCAAACACAAGCTGAAGTCTGATAGCACCCTAAGAAGGTTGGGAGTGGAGATCAGGGGGGCTGTGATGAAGAGGAGGACATCGTCGGCAAATACAGCGCATTTGGGTTCTTTCTGTCCACATCTTACTCCCTGGATATCCGGACCGCATCGTATGGGAAAGGGGTCAGAGTGGTATCCCGGAAACCTAATTCTTGCTGAAGGCTGAGAGTACAGAGCTTCCAGAGTTCCTAAAAAATTTGGGCCGAAACCCCATCTGTCAAGAAGAGTGAATAGGTATCAATTGAGAATATGAGGCCTCCTTGAGGGTCCTCACCCCCCCATCCTGATCTCATCAAAAAAATTAAGTCTACCGCCCTTCTAACCTGGTCTGGACCCTGCCTCCCTGGGATAAATCCCACCTGGTCTTTATCTATGTATCCGCCTATGAAAGACGCTAAGCGGTTGGCATAAATTTTAGTCATGCATTTAATATCATTATTTATCAAGGAAATGGGCCTGTAGTTTCCTACTTCACTGTGCTCTTTGCCCGGTTTAGGGATTACTGATATGAACGCCTGGTTGGAGGCAGGGTCTAGACTCCGCCCCTCTCCTAGCGAGTTAAAGTACCTCGCCATGAAAGGTGATAGAGTGGAACCAAATTTTTTGTAATAAAGATTTGAGAAACCGTCCGGTCCAGGGGCAGATCTGGTTTTCAGGTCCTTGAATACTTGTAAAATTTTGCTCTCTGTAATTGGTGCCTCCAGCAAATTTTGGTGTTGCTTGCTAAGCTTAGGAAGGGGGATATTCCCGAGATGGCTGCAGCGTGTTTCCCCTCTCCTCCCTGGAGCGGCTGTGCAGAGAGCGCCCAGGGCGCTCCACAAAGCAGTCCATGTAGGTCCCAGGACGTGTGGATGGTGTGTGCGGGGTGTCCCTCCAGAATATCGTCAACTTTGGAGCTGGATTTGTGTCAGGAGAGTGGAGCTGATACCTCCTAGCACCTCTCCATGCGGTGCCAGAACCAGAAGCTAAAAGTGCTAATTTTAAAGGCTTATTTGCAATGTTATTGCCCTAAAAAGTGTATGGGGACCCTGGTCCTGCCCTAGGGGACATGTATCAGTGAAAAAAAAAGTCTTTAAATCAATCATTTTTTCAGGAGCAGTGATTTTAATAATGCTTAAAGTGAGGGAAAAAAAAGAAAAATTCCTTTAAATATTGTGCCTGGGGGGTGTCCTTAGTCTGTCTGTAAAAGGGTGCATCTCTGTGAGGTGTAGAACATAGTCAGAGCAAAATGACATGAAAGTGTCATTTAAAATCGCGACTGTAATGTATTGCCGGCTCCTGGCAATATACAAAAAATCATTGAAAAAAAGTGCGTGGGGTCCCCCCTCAGTCCAAACCAGGCTCTTCGGGACTGGTTTGGATATTAAGGGGAACGCCGTGCCAAATTAAAAAAAAAATTGAAGTGGGTGTCTCCCTAAAATCCAGACCATTATCCGAGCATGCAACCCTGGCCGGTTAGGATGGGGGGGGGGGGGGGGGGG
>BLSH010520292.1:0-12468 GCA_018402905.1 Glandirana rugosa | reverse complement strand
CCATGCCTACTAATGCCATGGCTGTGATTGGCCAGTGCATCATGTGACCCAGCCTCTATATGAGGCTGGAGTCACAGTGCTGCATGTCACATGCTCTCGGGTTAGTGTAGGGAGAGGATGCTGCCGGCGCTGTGAGGGACAGATTGCGAGGGACAGATTGCAGATCTAATAACTAGGTAGAGATTACTACTACTGCTGTGAGGGACAGATTGCAGTGATAATAACATCTCACATTTTTCTTCCTTTTGCAGCCCTCTAGCACTTTCCAGTACTTTTTTAATGTATGTGATAATAACTAGGAAGAGATTACTACTACTGCTTTGAGGGACAGATTGTAGATCTATAACATCTCATCCTGCATTACAGAACGATCTGATTACAGAGCGATCTCTCAACCTGCATTACAGAACGATCTGATTACAGAACAATCTGATACTGGACTAGGTTGAGAGTACTACTGCTTTGAGGGACAGATTGCAGATCTAATAACATCTCACATTTTTCTTCCTTTTGCAGCCCTCTAGCACTTTCCAGTACTTTTTTACAGTCATTTTTGTGCAGAAAAGTTCAGGTCCCCATTGACTTCAATGGGGTTCGGGGTCCGGGGGAAAGTTCGGATAACGTTCGGTACCGAACCTGAACATTTCCACGACGTTCGGCCGAACCGCCCGAACCCGAACATCCAGGTGTTTGCTCAACTCTAGTCAGGACTCCACCCCCAAACTTGCTCATCCATGTCTTTATGGACCTTGCTTTGTGTACTGGTGCACAGTCATGTTGGGACAGGAAGGGACCATCCCCAAACTGTTCCCACAAAGTTGAGAGTATGAAATTGTCCAAAGTGTCTTGGTATGCTGCTGCCTTTAAGGTTTCATGTACATTTCTGCTGGTAAACAGACGTTTAGGAGCATTTGGGCATTTTTTTCAGCTGCCCCTGAACTCTTCTCAATGTTACCTTATCAGCACATGTACACAGGGTCGTTTATAGTCGTTTCCAGGCAGTTGAGTTTAGAAGTTTTTTTTGGCACGCAAAAAAATACCCTCAGGACGGAGAGGTTGAAAAAGCGTCCCATGTACATTAAGCCTAATAGTTCCCTTCACTGGAACTAAGGGGCTAAGCCCAACCCCTGAAAAACACCCCCACACCATAATCCCCCCTCCACCAAATGATTTGGACCAGTGCACAAAGCAAGGTCCATAAAGACATGGATGAGCGAGGCACACTCCTAAACCTTGTGGGCAGCCTTCCCAGAAAAGTTGAAGCTGTTATAGCTGCAAAGGGTGGTCCAACTCAATATTGAACCCGACGGACAAAGACTTGGATGCAATTAAAGTTCATGTGCGGGTAAAGGCAGGCGTTGCAATACTTTTGGCAACATAATGTATTTACTATTATTGAGACTTGACGCAGACACTGGAGATGTCAGCAAAACATTTCCCACATATAACACTGATTAAAAAAACATTTATTTAAAGGAACCGTTACAGTTTTTATATGGATTACAGCTTGGATTATACTTGTAGAGGCTGTGTTTTGTGTGTAGGGCAGCCCTACTCGCAGAAACATGACCCTTTTTTAAAAATTGCACCACACAGAACTGCATATTGCTACAACACCATGCAGTTTCAAACACACAAAAACTGAGGCATTTTGCTATTGCGTGAGGGTGCCTTTAAGAATTAATGGCACCCCTGTGCATCTGCTAAAGAGATGTGCATTCCTCTCATGGGTCAGCAACGCGTGCAATTGTACAACATTAACCACTTGCCAACTGGGCACTTTCACCCCCTTCCTGCCCAGGCCTATTTTCAGCTTTCAGTGCTGTCACACTTTGAATGGCAATTGCACAGTCATGCAACACTGTACCCAAACAACATTTTTAACATTTTGTTTGAAATATGTAGGGCTACCCTCATGAAGGCCACTTGTAGAATCTGTACCCCACTGATTGCCCCAACTCTACAAGTCCTCTGACACCTCTGACACCCTGGGTTCAGTCATTTTTATACTGTTTGACACCAGTAATAAGAAAAACACACTGTACCAATTAAACAGTTCAAGTTTGTTTACTACGGCAAGGTTAACACACATGTTGCATAGGAAGAAACTGTATTACGTGAAAATGACCCAACAAACAGTCTATAGCTCTAATGTCAAATGTTCAGTTTAGAATTACTTTAGTAAAGTAAAATTGTAAAGTAAACAGTATCTCCAAATACAATCAAATCCTTTCCCTTTAAACGCAACAACCTATGTGAACAGGCAACAGAAAGGAAGGGAACCGACACTTTATGTATATGTTTGGCCACTCCTGTCCATCTCCTCAACCCACAGGTCATATACATAAAACAACTGTCAAAACACTCAAAAACTGTTATATTGAAGTTGGCAGGCTCCTTTAAGCAAAAGCTCCAGAGAGATGAGAGTAGACCCCTTATGTGGCACAACTCTAGTCAATAATGAAAATGAGGAAAGAAATAAAGAGGTTAATAATCACTTTGTGGCATCCGGCAATTCTTCAGCTAGCACTTTGTGACTGATTAAAGAATTAATCCTTGATGGCAAATCAGAGTAAATTAACTTCTTGTGGTTATCTCTTTGAATTGGCAAACTTTCCTGTATGGAATAAGCACTTGTAATCACTATATGTAAGGCTTCAGTACTTTGTTGTATCCAATAGAAATTTGCAGATGATTAAATGGTGAGCAAAGTACTGCTGTCTGCATACAGTGTCATTGAAAGTAAATTAACTTGCCTTTGATGGAACTACAAGTATCAGAAACTTAAGCAGAGACAAAGGGATCTATAGGCAGTGTCAATTAGTTTAGACGGGCATGTGCCCGCTCACCAAACAGCTTAACAGAATGTTTAAATGTGTCCCTTTTCCTGGCTTTCCAATAGAGCAAATGATCAAAAAACACACCTCATCCCCAAATAGTTAAAGTTGTATTGGTGGAAAAAGGTTCCCAAATGGGATTATACGGTGCAGAATAACAAAGATCAATACTATCTCATATATAAAAAATTATCACATTTTATTAATACAAATTAATAAAAAGACAAAAAGCTAAATATTTGTACAACGCAACACATTAAAAACATGTGGTCTCTGTTCTTTAGATTGGGGGTTACCCAGATGGAAGTGCAGAGGATGAGTCAAATACTATCCCGACATGTTTCGCCTATCACAGGCTTCCTCAGGGGATTTAGTTGACACCCACCAAACACATGCTCTTAAATAATAAAGAATAAGTCAATAAGTGAAAATACAAAATATTAACAGACATTTCAACAAATATAGTTACATATCATTGATATATGATGTAAGGCTGCTCCCCCTAGATGGCTTAGTGGAACCCCCTCGAAGATCAGTACACTTACCAGGGCAGGCACCACCCACAGACGCCAAGGCCAGGCAACCCCATAGTCCAGAAGGGACCTAGCAAAACGATTGCAGAGGATGCACAAAGTCAAGGCTAAGATGGAATTGATAGAGAATATTGTAAACAAAACCTTTTCTTGTAAAAAAGGGCAAAATAGTTAAAAAAAACTCTAATAACACTATATATGGAGAATATGCCAATCACTTATGTGTATATGGCATAATAAGGACAAAGTGTCTCATATTTATAATCACATATAGATGAACTAAAATAAAAACAAAATGAACTTAAACTTAAATCATCCACCCAAGGATTAGAAAAATACACTGGGGGCGCTGTCTTGTAGACAGGCGACTGAAAAGCGCAAATGTTGGCAAGGAAAGATCAACATCCGTTCAGCAGCTAATATTGAAAAAACCAACCATATGTGAAAAGTATCAGCCTATGTTTCCCAGATACGGGTATGCAATGCTTTTAAATCACCTACAAACAAAAGCAGGATAAAAGTAGAAGTAAGAACAGAAATTCTAAAAGTATTACAACCACAGTGGTAGTGCAACAAGCATCCAAATTCAATGGGGGTAATGCTAGCAAGAAGCAAAACAAAGAGGATCCACAATGGACCTGTACAATGAGGCCAACAAAATACATAGAGTGCTATCACGCCCACATATACAAAGATAAAGTCAGTCATCCTTAAGTTACTCCCATATATGCATTCAGTATGAACTTTAGCATGAAAGTAGCAAAGAAAGCTATAAAACATGATAATTGATTTAAAAGCATTGCATACCCGTATCTGGGAAACATAGGCTAATACTTTTCATCTTATGGTTTGTTTTTTCAATATTAACTGCTGACCGGATGTTGATCTTCCATTGCCAACATTTGCAATTTTCAGTCACCTGTCTACAAGACAGCGCCCCCAGTGTATTTTTCTAATCCTTGGTTGGATGATGTAAGTTTAAGCTCATTTTGTTTTTATTTTAGTTCATCTATATGTGATTATAAATATGAGACACTTTGTCCTTATTATGCCATATACACATACATGATTGGCATATTCTCCATATATAGTGATATTAGAGTTTTTTTAACTATTGTGCCCTTTTTTACAAGAAAAGGTTTTGTTTACAATATTCTCTATCACTTCCATCTTAGCCCGGACTTTGTGCATCCTCTGCAATCATTTTGCTAGGTCCCTTCTGGACTATGGGGTTGACTGGCCTTGGCGTCTGTGGGTGGTGCCTGCCCTGGTAAGTGTACTGATCTTTGAGTGGGTTCCACTAAGCCATCTAGGGGGAGCAACCTTACATCATATATCAATGATATGCAACTATATTTGTTGAAATGTCTGTTAATATTTTGTATTTTCACTTATTCTTTATTATTTAAGAGCATGTGTTTAGTGGGTGTCAACTAAATCCCCTGAGGAAGCCTGTGATAGGTGAAACATGTCGGGATAGTATTTGACTCATCCTCTGCACTTCCATCTGGGTAACCCCCAATCTAAAGAACAGAGACCACATGTTTTTTTTGTTTTTTTTTTTACAATAATTTTTATTGATTTTCACAACAGGTACAGAGTTGAGACAGAAATGCATTGCTTATAGTGTTAACTGTGGTTGCTTAACATTTACAATGGGGTTTGATGGTACATAAGTAACATTTTTGAGTAACATTCTTAGTAGATTGTCTAAGTATAGAACGAACAGAGTGGAGTATCATATTCAGTTAGTTTACACTTTGTTTGTTGAGGCTCCCTCCTAAAGGACACCCCAATGGGACCAAGTCTGTGCCCCCGGAGGTCACCTCAGCTGAGGAGTCCCCATGTTGTTCTTTAATGAAGTTGGTGAAGGATTAGATGTTTTAATAACTTTCGGTCAGGTTGGGTAATATATGCATTTCTGAGTATTTCCCTATAACAAAGGGGTAAGAAATATGTAGAGGAAGTGAAGGAAGTAAGGAGTGGGGGGGAGGGGGAACAGATAAGAGGGAAACATACGAGAGGAACAAGAACTATGTGCTATCTATCACGCATGTGTTCTGCTGGGGGGGGTTCTGGTTTAAGTGTTTGTTTTGTTACGAATCCAAGTACACCAGGGCTTCCATGCCTGAGCCTCCTGCTAATCTGTGTTTAGTTAGCCGATTGTTGGCTATTCTAGGTTTCTTCCCTGCCAATACATATCTTTATAGCGACGTCTGCAGGAATGATAAGTAGCTTTTTGGGATAGGTATTGGTAGGGTACGGAATTTGTAAATTATTTGGGGCAGAATGATCATCTTAAATCCGGCTAATCTACCTAGCCAGGAGAATTCAAATTTGCTGATGTCGCTTAGGGCTTGGGTGAATTTCCCTTTGTACTTCAGGTAGTTTTCTTTGAATAGGGTTGAAGGGTGCTTTGTTAGAGATATGCCTAGGTATTCAACTGATTCATCCGCCTATTGAAAGGGAAATTGTTGACTGATCAAATTTCTCGTTATGGCATCTAAGCCTAGATCAAGTAGGTGGGATTTTGTTGCATTCTTTTTATAATAGGAGACATGGCCAAAGTCTTGTAATAGGTTATTTATTGCGGTTAGGGAAGTGTGTGGATTTGTCTGAATTAATATTATGTCATCTGCAAAGAGACTTATCTTATGATCATATTTCCTTATTGGTAGACCGGAGATTTGGGGTGATTGTCTTATGTGTTCTGCTAGGGGTTCTATAGAGAGGTTAAAGATTAAAGGGGAAAGGGGGCATCCCTGACGGGTGCCAATGGTGATGCTGAAGGGGAGGGATAGCATTTCACCTGTATACACTCTGGCCGATGGTGAGGTATATAAGGCCATAAAGGCCGAGAGTATTGTGCCTTTGAAGCCAAATTTGATAAGTACCTCTTTCATATATCCCCAGTGCACTCTATGGAACGCCTTCTCTGCATCCAGTGTGAGGAGCAGAGAAGGCGTTCCTTTAGATCTGGCAATGTGGTTCAGGTTAAGTAGTCTTCTGGTGGCATCTGAAGTTTGCCTTCCTTGCACGAACCCAGTTTGGTCCTTGTTAATTAGGCCAGGAAGTAGGTTGGCTATTCTTTGGGCTATCAATTTGGCGTATATTTTTAAATATGCATTCAGCAGAGAAATGGGTCTGTAGTTTTGTGGTGACTCAGGGAGTTTCCCTGGCTTAGGTAGGTTGATTATCACTGCGGATAACATTTCAGGAGGTAGCGTGGAGGAGGAGGCAGCATCATTGAAAAGATCACATAAGTGTTGTTTGAGAATCGCCTGGTATTTTCTATAGTACTCCCCTGGTAGGCCATCTGTTCCCAGAGCTTTGTTAGAGGGAATGGTGTGTATCGTTTGGATGATTTCTTCCTGTGTAAATGGGGCATTTAGGGTCTCAAGCTGTTCGGGTGTAATTGAAGGCAGGTTGATTTGTGATAGGAATTGGGTAATTCCATCTTGAGTGGGTTGGGGGGTGTTTGTGTCATTTTTTAGGTTGTAAAGGGAGCTGTAATAATCGCTCTTGGGGGTTTATTACTTTTTGTTAAGTAAAGGGGTGGGAAAGATGTGGGATTTGGTTTTTGATTTTTCGTCCTTTGATTCTGTTCGCCATAAATTTCCCTGCTTTGTTTGCAGTGGAGTACATAGTAGCTTTCATTCTGCGGTATGTTTTTTCATGTATTTCTAAAAGTACATTTCTTAGTTCCATTCTTTTGGTCTGCAACTGTGACTTTAAGTTTTGGGATGGGTTTAATTTATTTTGAGAATCTAGTTGGGCTATTTCATTTGTGATCTCTTCTAGGTGCTGCGTCCTCCTCTTGTTTGCCCTTGCGTTCTGCTGGATCAGTACACCCCTAATGTGGGCTTTGTGCACCATCCATAATGTGGCTAAAGAGGTCACAGATCCAACATTCATTTAAAAAAAATCCGCTATCTTGTCTCTTATTTATTCTGAGTACAGTGGGTTTTGCATGATGAATGTGTTGGCTCTCCACAATCCAGTTGTTTTGAGATGAGTGCTGAGTAATAATTTCATTCTCACTGGCGCGTGGTCCGACCATGTAATAGGGTCTATGTCTGCTGACTGAATTTTTTGTAGTGACCATTTGTCTACTAGAAAGTAATCTATTCTAGAGTAAGAATTGTGTGGAGGTGAATGGTACGTGTAGTCTCGTTCTGAAGTGTGGAGGCAACGCCAAACATCATGCAAACATGTTTTTTCATAAATAATGACATTGCTGATTGAAATCTATAGGTAGAGTTTGTTGTATCCAGTACTTGGTAAGGCACAATGTTAAAATCACTGCATATGATTAATGCCTCTTTCCTAATTTTAGTTATTGACTTCATCAGCTTGTTAAGAAAACTAACTTGATGAGTGTTCGGAGCGTATACCCTCAATATGTTACAGGTAACAGAGTTAATGCTACACAATTGGATCAAGTACCTGCCTTTGGGGTCTTCTGTCTTGTCAATAAGAACAAATGTTAGTCTCTTGTGAATGGCTATCATCATGCCTCTTTTTTTTTACGTTAAGTTGGACGCCCAGAAGACGTTTGGGTAATGTCTGTTGCGAAATAGGTGGGTATCTTTGTAAAGTAGGTGAGTTTCTTGCGCACAGACTATGTCGCTATGCGTTTGAGATGCTGTTCTTCAGAGAGAGCTCCTCTTGGCATAGTGATTAAGTCCTTTAACATTGATGGATATGAAGTTTAGAGCCATGTGGTGTCAGGTGTACGGTGCTGTACGTGAACTTACAATTTCTCTATATTGCTTCGGTGGAGTCTTGAGGTGTTGATGTTGCCCGTTGTTGTGGTCTGTTTTCCAGTAGACGGTTGTAGATGTCTGATTGCAGGTAAGTCCAGAGAGCACATGCGTGGTTAACAAATTGAGGGAAAGAAAAGAGTGAAATGTAACTAAAACAGTAACGAAAAAAAGAACAATAGGTGTGCAGCTTGTACTATGCCGCATTGCTGCTGCCACTGTTGTAGGGGGGAACAGTTCAGGGACGATTTGTAAGTAGCGCCAGAGAGGTAAAATAATTTCGGACATGACATGTGTGTGTCAGCGGTTCCTGTAATGTGCTTTGTTCCCGTATTTAGTAGAATTCCACTGCGGGGGGACTTTTTTGGGTTTGTCTCCATTTTGAGGCTGGTGTGGGACTTCTGGGATGATTCCCCATGTTTTGAGAAGGGAAAGACCTTGTTCTAATGAAGTGACTCAATGAGATTCTCCTTTATGATCTATTACCAATTTTGTGGGGTGTTTCCATTTGTATGGTATATTATTGTTTCGTAGAGTTTTGGTTATGTTGTTCAGTTGCCTGCGTTTATCCAAGGTGTATTTGGACAGGTCAGCAAATATCTGAATGTTGCCGTATGGTTCAGGGAGCTTTCCTAGTTGTCTAGCTTTCATTATGATTTGTTCTTTCGTTGTATAAAAGTCTACTCGCATCAGCACGTCTCTTGGAGTACTGAAGGAGATAAACGGGGGTTTTGGCAGCCTGTGGATGCGGTCGATCATTAATTGGGTCTGGGTTAAGTCTGGCGCCAAGGCCTTGAATAAATCTGTGGCGTATTTAGGCAGATCTTGTTGGGACACATTTTCGGGTACCCCCCTCATCTTAATATTGTTTCTTCTCGTTCTGTCCTCGAGATCTGCCAATTTAGCTCTAATCCATTGCCTTTCTTCCTCCCCTTCTTCCTGTTGGACTATAAGATTGTTAACCATTGTCGCTATGTCTGTGATGGCAACTTCTACCCTATTTACTCTGTACCCCAATAAAGACATTTCCCTGGTGAACTTACGGGTTATAGTGCTAAATTCCCCATGTAGGGAGCTGTGGAGCGTCAGTAGCATCTCCTTCATTTGAGTGTCCAGCACAGGCTGGTTTGTTGTTGGGAAGCTCGCTATGGGGGATGTGTATGAGGCCTGCTGCTGTGGTTGTGGCGTGTCTGCACTCACCCCTTGCAGCGTGTCCTCCGTGTCCAGTCTCATCCTTGTTCTGGCTGGGCTGTATGATTGAGGGCTAGGTGGAAGTGGTGCTAGCTGGGGGACCTCATCCTCAGCCGTCTCTTCCGCGTCTGGAACCCCTGAGTAGTGGTTGGAGAGCGCGGAGCGCTCCGGTCTACCGCCGCCATCTTGGTCCTCCTCTGCCCGATAAAAGTATGCCATTAACTTCTTCGGCTTGCAGTCGCCTTGCCTCTTCCTAGACATGGTGTCATGGTCACCGGGTGCCGCTGAAGCTGTATGGTGCTTTTCATCGGTCGGCGAGTGTCCGTTGTGCTGGGGATCGTCGCTATGATCTCTCCATGCGCCGGACACGCCCCCTTGAGACCACATGTTTTTAATGCGTTGTGCTGTACAAATATTTTGCTTTTTGTCTTTTTAACAATTTGTATTAATAAAATGTGATCATTTTTTATATATGAGATAGTATTGATCTTTATTATTCTGCACTGTATAATCCCATTTGGGAACCTTTTTCCACCAATACAAGCTTAACAGAAGTTGCTGATAAGAAGAACAGATGGTGATTCTTTACAGGATCTCCCTACGGGTCCTGGCTCAGGGAAATGGCATCTGACCTCCGTCACTCCGCGCTGCAGCCTACTCAGATCTGATGTGCAGGCAGCGATGAAGGATCTGGAACAATCTCCGGACCACCATAGACATGAGGCGATGCTGTCTGCAGCTATCCCGCTGGCTCCGGATGTAAACTCCTTCCTATGCAGGCTGCAACTTGCCCACGGCTCACATAGTCGCAAAGCCCCTGTTAACAGATTCAAGCTGGTGTCCCAAGAGAGCAATCTAGGCCCAAACCAGCCCTTTTATCTCCTCTCCCAACAGTCTGTTCATTTATCAATGCATTCTGGTAGTTGCAGTTCAGACCAGTCCTGCTGGAACAGAAACCCCAGCATTCAGAACTACACCTCCCACAATTCTTTTCTCTGCTTTGCTTTTAGAGAAAAAGAAGAAAAAACACGTGGAGTCAAAGCCAACACTAGAGGGAGCCAACGCCATATAAATAGCATTAAACATTGTCTCTGAATTGCAGGCAACAACAGCCAGCTCCTGGCTCCCCACTTGAATTATTTGGTCCCCAAAGAGGCATGGATATACAACTAATCAAGTATTAAGGAAAAAAGGGGTTATTAACAAATCTATAATGACTTTAACCATAATCTAAACAGGTATTGACACACATCTGGATTTTATTGAAACCATATATAAACATTTTCAGTTTGTAGTCAGTTTTCTGACAAGCCAGGGCAATTGCCGTGTCTCACCCATTGATGTCAGAGGTCAGAACAGTGTCGCCACCTACACAATTGACAGTAGGAGGATTAGGAGTGGGAACTTGTCTTTGGATGGTAGGGATCAGTTCATCAGAGTTCTCTCCTAAAGTGTTATAAGTGAGTCTCTTTGGAGGATTAATGTTTCACCTTAACCGGATAGGAGAACGCTCTTCAGGCATTTGGATTGAATTCCCTACTGGACTTCTGGTGTGAAGATTCTCAACTACAACTTCAGGGCCAAGCCGTGGAAGAGATAGGTCAACCTCTTCAGGGGACCCAAGAATGGGCATTTGGCATTCTCTACTTTCTCCACCCAAATAAGGAACTCCAGTTTCTGAAGGGCAATCTGGCTCAGGCAGTATTAGAGGCTCATCCACAAAGTTAATCAGATCTCCAATCTCTTTTTCAGAAGTTGGACTGGTATTTTCAATCTTGATCCTGTTGATTTCCTGAAATTATTGTAAAAATCTCAACCCTTGGGCTAGAGGGTTTCCTTGATTCTCCCTCCAATTCTCTACCCCTATTCACTTTACTGGCCCTTGTATCTGTTTCCATTACTGTAGGCAGCAGCCAATAAGGCACCATTTACTCATCTTCACTGTCCTCCTCTTCCTCATCTTCTTCTTCCTGCACCACAGTGGGAACAGGGGCCTGTCAACATAAACGGGTTATAGGCGGACTTGTTTTCAGAGGTGGCGAAGAGGGCATTTGAGGCACCCTGACATTGTTAGACAATGGAAGCGAATGCTTTTGATACCACATATTCAAGGGTCCTTGTTTTCCTTCAGGTCTGATTTGATAGACCGTCAATCCAGGAAGCTGTTTACAGATGACATATGGTTGTGATCATCATCGATCAGCCAGCTTATGTTTTCCTGGTACCGCAAAGTTCTTTAACAGCACACAATCTCCAGGTTGCAAGCTCTGCAGTCTGACATTTAAATCAAATTTCTTTTTGTTCCTTAGCTTTCTGGATGAGGCATGTTCCATGGCTTTATCATATGCTTGTTTCAAGTTCTTCTGCAACCTTTCAACATAACCTCTGTGAGAAGTCAAAGAAGTGTTGTCAACAGATGTCCCAAAGGCTAAATCGATGGGAAGATGAGCTTCTCTTCCGAACATGAGACGGCAAGGAGAATAGCCGGTGACATCACTCATAGTACTGTTGTAGGTGTGGACCACAGCTGCAATGTAGTTTCCATAATGCTGTTACTTTTCTGTGGGCAAAGTCCCCAACATATTAAATAAAGTTCTGTTAAATCTTTCGGGTTGAGTTCTTTATACCCAATAAAGCACACATCTGCCGAACTAGCTTACTCTCAAAATCTCGTCCTTGGTCAGAGTGGATTCGAACAGGTAAGCCATAATGCACGAAAATTTTTTCAACAAGGACTTTAGCCACAGTGGTTGCTTGCTGGTATTTAGTAGAATAAGCCAGAGCATAGCAGGTGAAATTATCAGTCACCACCAGCACATTACTTCTTCTACCTCTATCAGGTTCCAGGCACAGGAAGTCAATACACACCAACTCCAGGGGCTCCTGGCTCTGCAAGTGTCCCATAGGAGCAGTCCGAGCTGGCAGTGTGTCACGTACCTGGTGGTGGAGTCTGACTTATGCAGTAGGCAACCTCTCTTACGACCCTGATTCGGGAACCCCTGATAGAGTAGACAGGGGCTCAGGAGTGCAGGAAGGCACGAAGGTCAGACTGGGTCACTGGTGGTGGTGTGCTGGTCCGTGTAGAGCTCGCGCAAGCAGAAGCGCAATGATGTAGGCCGGGTCGGTAACAGGCTGGTGGAGCAA
>BLSH010520291.1:94146-125681 GCA_018402905.1 Glandirana rugosa | reverse complement strand
TATGACGGCGGTACCGCGGGAATCCCCAGCCCCCCCCCCGCACCATGATGGTGGGCAGGGGAGCCAGAGGTCCCACGGGGCGCCGTTCTCAAATAAGTCATGGGGGTGTTGCATCCCGAACAGGAATATGCGGGGAGCCCTGGGCCAATGATATAATGGCGTAATCATTAGAAACAAAGTCAAACAGACCATTGTGGCCAACTAGTGCGGGTCAGTTCCATAGAGGAAAATGGCCATGGATCCGAGCTCAGTTAGTAGGGTGTCAACCCCGGGCCAGGGGGTTATCATGTTGGTTGGTGCCCACCGGCTAATAAACAGGTGTGTGAAGGGGATATTGGCACCAAAAATGAAAAAGTCAAAAAACAAAAAGTAAAACATCAAAACACAAGATAAAAAGGGAAAAGAAAACCATACTTGAAAAAACAGCAGTTTGGAAGGGGTGGTGAGTCATATAAGCATAGTTGAAACAGCATACTTATCTGAACTCCGGGGCGTCTCACACAGGGAGGCCCGAGGTGTTGGAGCGACGACCATGGGAGACTTTCTGCCACTGTTCTTCTTGTTGTGCCGGGAGAACCGGGATATCTTCATTCCAGCCAGGGAGATCCGGGGGGGGGGTGATGTTGACGTCTAGGCAAAATCTTTCTAGGTCCTCCGGGAAGCGAAGGACAGCCGTCTTTCCATCACGGTTAGCTATGAGACAAGCCAGGAAACCCCACCTGTAATTGATGCCGTTGTTTCTCAGCTTCTCCGTGAGGGGTTTGAGCACCCTGTGCCGATCGAGTGTTTCGCGCGCTAGGTCTGGAAAGAAGGAAAGGGTAGCGCCATCAAAATCGAGAGAGGCTGCCTCTCCGGCCTTCTTCATGATGCGTTCTTTCTCTTCGAAGTAGTGGACCCGGCAGATGATATCTCTCGGAGTCTCGGAAGATAGGTTGCGCGGTCGAAGGGAGCGGTGGACACGAGCAATCTTTAGTGGAAAGTCCGCTTCATTGCCTAGTAGTTTATTAAACACACCTCTTATGGAGGGCAGAAGGTCCTCGTCCTTGGTAGCCTCCGGAAGGCCTCTGATCCTTATATTGTTCCGGCGATTCCGGTTTTCTTGGTCCTCGATCCGGTATAACGCCATTCTCTGGGCTAGAATCAGGCTGCGCGTCGTGGCCTGTAGAGATCTGATGGCCGCGGCGTGGCGGTCAAGGCGTTGTTCGGATTCTTCCACGCGTACTAGTACCTGTGAAAGATCTGACCGTACCGCTGAAACCTCCTTCTTGATAGCTTTTTCCAGGCCGTGTAGCATAGAAGCTAGCTCTGACTTGGTTGGGAGCCCGCTCACCAGGGACGCGACGTCGAGTTGGCGCTGAGAAGATTCTTCTCTGTCCGATCCTCCGGAGGAGGCATGCGATGCATGCCTATGTGCTGGCAAAAGACGAGAGGCGGGGCTACCTCCATGTGGTGAGCGGCCTAGTCCGTCTCCCGCGAGTGAATCGTCCGGTTCGGCAGCTAGGAATCTCTTGATTGAGCTAGAGGGGGTCCCTTTCGGAGGTAGGGACTTTCCCGTTCTCTTACCCATGCTTGTCGGGTCGAGTTTTGCTAAAATATTGGTATTAATGGAGTAAATAAGTGTGGATGGCCACGGAGCTCCCCTCAGGTGCGTCCTCACAGCTCCATATGCAGGTCACGCCCCCTTACTGCATTTGTTAACAGAGGTGATTAAGTCATTCAATAAAGAATCCCTGAGCGTTATCATCATGTCTTTTAATGTAGTGTCCGACACTGGTTGCCCTGATGTAGGGAACGCTGCTATGGGATCCTCCCTTTGGGGCCTATGTGCAGGCTGAGAAGCCTGGGGCTCTCCTACATCCATGCCCAGATCCTCCATGTGCCTTGCGGGTGAGTCCCTGTGGGGCTTCGATTTTGCTGGGCTTTGTGTAATGGGGCTATTATTGCCAGAAGGTGCCCCGTTCCTAGACCCGTTCGCCTTGTTACCTGGTTGTCTCTGCGCGTCGTTCCTTGCATGTGCCGTGAGTCCGCGTGGTAACTGCGGCTCTCCGCCTCCGCCATCTTGGGCCTGGTACCGCTGCACGGCCGGGTAGAACTCCTGGAGTTTCCTCGGCTGCGGTTGCTCTCCCTTACGCCTGGCCATAGCCTCGGTGACCGCGGATGAGTACCGGGTTGAAGCCTGGCTCTTTGTCGGCTGTATGGCTCCTCCGTTCGTGATCTCCCCGGAGGTTGATCGGAACTTTGGACTTACGCGTCCATACAGGAGCTCAGTCAGCCACGCCCCGACCTAAACCCTATTGAGCATCTGTGGGGCACCCTCAAACGGAAGGTGGAGGAGCACAAGGTCTCTAACAACCACCAGCTCCGTGATGACATCATGGAGGAGTAGAAGAGGACTCCAGTGGCAACCTGTGAAGCTCTGGTGAACTCCCAAATGCCCAAGAGGGTTAAGGCAGTGCTGGAAAATAATGGTGGCCACACAAAATATTGACACTTTGGGCCCAATTTAGACATTTTCACTTAGGGGTATACTCACTTTTGTTGCCAGTGGTTTAGACATTAATGGCAGTCTGTTGAGTTATTTTGAGGGGACAGCAAATTTACACTGTTATACAAGCTGTACACTCATTACTTTACATTGTAGCGAATTGTAATTTCTTCAGTGTTGTCACATGAAAAGAAGTAATAAAATATTTACAAAAATGTGAGTGGTGTATTCACTTTTGTGAGATACTGCATGCATATATATATATATATATATATATATATATATATATATATATCTGTTAGCTTATGTTGGAATAAGAAGCTAAAATATTTTATACTATGAGGAGTTCTTTTTCCCTAATAAGCGGAACACCTGCTAAACAAACCATCTAAAGGTTACACCTAGAAAGAGAGTGGAAACACTCGGAGGATACCAGCATGGGTAAGGTCCCCCTGAAAAGTGACCTGCAAGCCCTAACCCTTTTTATCTTATGATACAAGGATCCAACGGATCTGGTGAGTGTGGACAAAACTCAGGGTCACATGGATCACTAAAAGTCACAGAATTTTAAAGGAGCACTTAAGCACAGAAGCACTTTGTTAAAATGAAAGGACTTTTTATTAATGTTGCCCAATATTATGTGTATTTGCACAGATTTATAGCACTTTAAAAACAGCACTTTAAATGCACTAGGAACACTTTTAATACTGATGTCACCATTATAATTAATGAATTCAGTATTAAATGTTAAAATTAGAGGTGAGCAAGCGTGGTATTATTTCTGATAGCAAAGGTGAACTTAGCCTTTAAGTTAAACACAAATGTGCCCTTTACACTTTAGCATTCTTGTGTGTTACATAAGAATCACACTTATGTGATTTTTTTTTAATCAGCAGACTTTGTAGATTATATTTTGGGATACATATCTCGGGGTGTACATTTTTCATTCGATTCTTGTTGAGAAAGATTACTGAAATATATTGGCTTTTGATTTTTGTTAGTTGTCTGTTGTGGTACTGCACTAAATGTGTCTGGTCTGTCTTTGCGTACTCCAATTTTGGGAACATCTACTCTGTAATCAGATTCTGAACAAGTGAGCGAGTGTTACTTTGATTAATTTGTTATGATCCTGCAATAAATTACTGTATCTTTATTGCAATAATTCTAAAATAGTTTGTTGTCTAAGCAAGTGCATGTGCAGCCTATGCGTAGTTGCTTTGATGTATTTTTTATTTATGTTGCACTATTAGTTTGACTTTTATATTACTAAACACAAATAGTAAATGCTCAAATGTTACCATGATGTGTTTTCATGATTTAAAAGCAGCATTCCTTGTACTTGTAAACTGATCATCATAAATTCATATTTTGCCATACTAGTGTGCAGAAACACTTTGTTTATTTTTGTTGTTTTTACTAGCAAAATACAGTGATCAGGTGCAAGTATTTTGGTCTTTTTTATAAGGGTCAGAAGCTTTGGAGGCTTTAAGGTGTTTGCAGACACTTGCAATGAACCTCTTATTTACTCCCTTTTTATATTGTGGTATATCTGTGATCTGTTTTCATTTTTTCATTTCAGAGGTGTAATATGTAGTATTCATAAATCTCCTGAAGAAGCCAATGACTGGCAAAACATGTAGAGTGAAAGTAACTACATATGTGAACCACATTGAATGGTTCTTGATGGATGTTTATACGTCATCTTTTTATTGTATATTCAAATACAAATTGGTATTTTTATCCATATAATGCATGCTTGTCTGGCACCTTAAAAATCATTTGGTATCTTTTCTCTATGTATTAGACCCCTTTCACACTGGGGCAGTTTTCAGGCATTTTTAGCTAAAATAGCGCCTGTAAAGTGCCTGAAAATTGCCTCTCCTGCAGTCCCAGTGTGAAAGCCCAAGTGCTAGAAAAAGTTAGAAAAAGTCCTACATCTTTGGGGTGATTTGCGAGTGGTGTATACACCCCTGCCCATTGGAATGCATGGGCAGCGCTTTCAAAGCTCCTGAAAAGTGTTTCGGAAGCGCCACTACATAGATGCTTTTAAACCCTTTTCATCCTGATGCCCACACATGGTACCCTTACTCATTATGGGATGTGGTGCCCTTGATTTCCTTGGTTCACCACTACACATGTGCAAAATATTTTTGTTAGTGTGTTTGGTAGGTGAAAAAAAATCTAAAAATCCAGTGAACTCATTACTTCCTGAGCATTCAGCCTTTCTCTCTTCATGGACTACCCCCCTCCCCCCCATGGTATGGAAATGAGGAGAGAGAGTGATGTTCCTTAGAGTCCAAACAGTGAGCAAAACAAAAACACAAAAATGTGACTTTGGAGGTACATTTGTGCATACCAATTGTCTTACTTTTAAAAATTATGTTTTGATAAGTGGAGGGAGTAGAGTAGAGAACTAGAGGCAAAACTTTTTTTTTTGGGTAACATAAGGGAGGGTTATAATCCCTGTTAATTTTGTCCCATTGGAGAGATTTTCCTCTACTACCTGTCCCACAGCAAAACAGGAAGTTGGAGGAAATTGCTCCAAAGTGAGGAAATCACTGGTTGTCATGAGGGTTGCCAGAACTAATGTCCCATTTGGAAGATTTCCCCTCTATTTCTGTTCAGGTGATAACCCAAAACTTGGGATTTTTTTTCACTTTCAATTTTGGTGATAATGGTCACTAGGACAAATAGAGTGGATGAATTGATATTTTTTTGTACTTACTTAAGAAAAATGCAGCCGCCACATCTAAGGGTCAGCAAGCTGCAATATATGATATTTTGTTCTATGGTTTAATGATACTAAAAAAAGTCAGGGTTTCAGTTTCAGGCTGCAAATTTGGTAACATAATTGCCAGACACTTTTATTTAAGGGTGCATTAAGGGCTTGTTTAGATGGACAGCAAGGGATCAGTAAAAAAAAGGCATTTTAGCCATGGTTTTATTGCCCCCCAACAGTCCCCAAAATGGCAACCTGAAAGATAGCATACAGCCTAAAAATAACATACAGTCGGAGGGGGGTATGTATAGTTGTGGTTGTGATGCATTGCTTTGTGGCCATGGCAAATTTAACTCAAACCTCTTGCATCAACACCTTTCAACCCCCCCAAGTCAACGGAACTGTGACACGACCATGAGCCAACTGCTTTGCTCACGATTGAGGCATGGAGATTTCATTTCATTTCAATATCATTGTTTGCAAAAAACAGACATTCAGGAGGCGGCAGGACTATCTTCCGAGTACCTGCAAGATCCTCTGCTAAATAGCAATCCAATTCAATAGAAACTGCCACATGTCTAAACTTAGTCTAAGACTTGGAATATTTTAGCTAATCTTTATAAGCTGAAGATGCTTAAAGGGCTCTTTCATACACACATTTAATTCTACAGATGCCTTAACGTGTATTAACACACCTATATAATTAATGAGCTTTTTGGTTGCTCCTCATAGGCATTCGGGTTGCGTCAGGCAGCACTCCTCAAACGCCCTGTGAGATGTGTTTTTTTAGTTTGCACACAGCTAAACTGAAAAATGATCACTTTTGACACTTTGCAACTGCATCGTAAATGCACTGTAATCCTGGGAGGACGTCATATGACATACAATAAGGATAACAGGAAAGTTAAATATTTTTTCTGGAAATCCATATTACGTGACCCCTACTGATGAAGTCACACCCTGACAATACACGTCTAGGGGGTAGGAGCTTGTGTCTGTACATCACAGTCACAGCCATCTGAATGATCAGTGTATGAGGCTTTGCCAGCTCGCACGGCTTCGATGTGCCTTCCTTGTAAGTGTGTTTGATCCTCTTGGAAAATAAATTACCTTTTAAACAGAGAGCACTAGATCTACCCTTTCTTTTTATATATACATCTGAGAGGACTTAGCTCCCCTACCCAGCTTCCCAGCTGGAAAGGAGCCGATCGTTAGTGTGGAATCTTTCCGGTCATTTTATATGCCATGGTGGGGATGAATGCTGTTTATTATCTGGGATAAGGTGAGCAGTAGGGATGGTGTTCCAGTTTGGATCGAAGGTACGTTCGATCCGAACATCGGCTGTTCGCTAGGTCGTGTTTCCCCGAACATTATGGGGCATTCGTGGCAACTTCGCAGGCCCCATAATGTTTTAAAATGTTGGCGGAATGCCGCCTGCTGATTGGCTAAAGCATGCACATGACCTGCATGCTTTGGCCAATCAGTGGGTGGCCTGCTGTGAGAGCTTTGATATATCTGCACATCAGTCTCAATCCATGCCCCGCACTATATAAAGCCGCTTGTATAGCGTCTCTATGTAGTGTGTCAGCGTTGTAGTGAGATAGCGTAGGTTCCCGAATACAGGCAGTTTAGCTAGTTTTAAAAAAAAATTTATATATCAATGTACACTGTACATAAGGTATATAGTACACTTGACTTGGTGTATTAAAATATATACAGCCTGATATATATATATATATATATATATATATACACACCGCGTATACAGTGTCCACTATATATCTGTCCATACGGTATATAGTACACTTGAGGTGGTGTATTAAAATATATACAGTTTTTAACCCCTTAACCCCCCCAGAGCCCTTTTTTACATTTGTTGTTTACAAACTAAAATCAGTTTTTTTTTATAGAAAATGACTTAGAACCCCCGAACATTATATATTTTTTTCAAACACCCTAGAGAATAAAATGGCAATCATTACAATACTTTTTGTCACACGGTATTTGCGCAGCGGTCATTCAAGCGCTTTTTAAAAAAAAAAAAAAAACACTTTTTTGAGTTTACAAAATAAGACAACAGTAAAGTTAGCCCAATTTTTTTGTATATTGTGAAAGAGGATGTATCACTGTCATCATGAAGACCACCCATTTGGGGAGACGCTGCAGGTGCCGGACTGCAGCAGCGGAGAGAGCGGCGGCAGGGAAAGAAGAAAGAAGATCAAGATGCAGATGAAGATTGAAGACTGAAGACGAAGAGAGGAAGCAAGAAGACTAAAAGAAGAAGAATAAAAAGAAGACCAGAAGAAGGAGCGGGCCAGGAGAAGATGGAGGAAGGAAGAAGAAAGAAGAAAAAGCTATAATGCAAAATAAAGGACTTGTCAAAAACTGCCTAATGTTTTTTTTTTTTACACTCCACTGGGTAGGGGTACAATATACCCCAAACCTGTTCACATGGGGGGGCGGGATCCAGATTCCGATAAGCCCCCCCGCCCGCAGACCCCCACAAGCACCGGCCAGGCTCGTGGGGAAGAGGCTCTTGTCCCCATCAACATGGGGACAAGGTGCTTTGAGGTGGGGGGTTGGAGCCCCCCCTCCCCCAAAGCACCCATACTCCCCATGTTGAGGGCATGTAGCCTGGTATAGTTCAGGAGGGGGTGGGGCCGCTCGCTCACCCCCCCCCCCATCCTAACTGGTCAGGGCTGCATGCTCAGATAAGGGTCTGGTTTGGATTTTAGGGGGACCCCCAAATCATTTTTTTTAAAAAAAGAAGAGCCTGGTTTGGAATGGGGCGCACACACTTTTTTTCAGTGATTTTTTGTATATTGCCGGGAACTGGCAATACATTACAGCCACGATTTTAAATGACAATTTTTCCTATGGAAATGTAATATATCAAGTGTTCCATATTTGGCACTTTATTATCAATGAATTTCTCTTTTGCACATATTTTTATTTAACTACCTCCCGCCCGCGCCATAGCCGAATGACGGCTACAGCGCGGCTCTAAAATGCCGGGAGGACGTCAATAGACGTCCTCCCATTTGGCTTGTGCTGGGCGCGCTCCCGCGGGCGCGAGCGGCACGTGCACGCGCCGCTCGCGCCCGCGGGAGCGTGCCCGCGGGAGCGTGCCCGCGGGTCGGGCGGACCCGATGTCCGCCGGAGACCCGCGATCTCCTTTCAGAGAGGAGGAACGGGGAACCGCCGAAGTAAACACGGCGGTTCCCCGTTCTGTGAATGGGACATGACAGATCTACTGATCCCTGTCACTGGGATCAGTTAGATCTGTTATGTCCCGACCAGCCCATCCCCCCCACAGTTAGAACACACCCAGGGAACATTGTTAACCCCTTCACTGCCCCCTGCTGGTTAACCCCTTCACTGCCAATGACATTTATACAGTAATCAGTGGACATTTAAATTTCTGATCGCTGTATAAATGTCATTGGTCCCAAAAATGTGTCAAAAACGTACGACATGTCCGCTGCAATATCGCAGTCCCGATAAAAATCGCAGATCGCCGCCATTACCAGTAAAAAAAAAAAAATAAATAAAAACGCCATAAATCAATGTCCATAGTTTGTGGGCGCTATAACTTATGCGCAACCCAATCAATAAACGCCGATTGCGATTTTTTTTACCAAAAATATGTAGAAGAATATAAATCGGTCAAAACTGATGAATAGATTTGTTTTTTATTTTTTATTTTTGGATATTTATTATAGCAAAAAGTAAAAAATATTGTTTTTTTTTCAAAATTGTCGCTCTTTTTTTGTTTATAGCGGCGATCAGAAATTACGCAGAGGGGATCAAATACCACCAAAAGAAAGCTCTATTTGTGGGAAAAAAAGGACACAAATTTTATTTGAGTACAACGCCGCACGACCGCGCAATTGTCATTCAAAGAGCGACAGCGCTGAAAACTGAAAATTGGTTCGGGCAGGAGGGGGGTTTAAGTGCCCAGTAAGGAAGTGGTTAAATTAGGAATTATGGTTGATAGTAGCACAGCAGTATTGCTTGTAAATATAATGAATAAGTTGAGTGAATAACTTTTAGGTCTCATACACAAGGGCGTATGCAAAAAAATAAGCAAAACGCTGGGCCCGGCGTCAGGGAAAAATCGCCGTTTTGCATTGACGTCAATGCACGTTTTTCCGTGCTAGCTTTTAGCTCCCTATGGGAGCCCATTGATTTGAATAGAAGTCGCACCAGAAGTCGGATCACGATGATCCGACTTGCGGCGCGACTTGTGTGCTAGGGATCTTAAAGGGGAACCCCCCGCAAAAAATTGTGTGGGGTTTCCCTCCAAGAGCATACCAGGCTCTTCGATCTGGCATGGATTTTAAGAAGAACCCCCACGCCAAAAAAAATGGCGTAGGGTCCCCCCAAAATCCATACCAGACCCTTATCCGAGCATGCAGCCTGGCAGGCAAGGAAAGGGGGTGGGGATGAGCGAGTGCCCCCCTCCTGGACTGTACCAGGCCACATGCCCTCAACATGGGGAGTATGGGTGCTTTGGGGCAGGGGGGGCTCTGCGCCCCCCACCTGAGCCCCGCCCTCATGATGTCACATCCTGAGGTGGTCCATCACCTCACAGCCCCGCTCCAGGATGTGACATCATGAGGGCAGGGCTCATGATGACATCAGTGTGTGGCCCCGCCCCATGCCAATATAAGGCAACCGCGCAGCACGGACCCGGTATTCGAGTCAACATCTCCAGAAGAGAGGAAGAAGAAGAAGCGGGAGTAGCTAGCTGAGGAGACAGCGGTAAAAGAGCAGAAGATGCCTCAGAAGACAGAAGACCCCTCAGAAGACCCCGTAAATGAGCCGAACAAAGAAGAGAGGGGAGAAGATGCCAGAGCTGATTCAATAAAATATTTTAAAAAACTGTGTAGTGTGTTTTTTTGTACACTTTTTTACAGGTAAATGGGTAGGGGTACGATGTACCCCATACTCATTTACATAGGGTGGGGGGCTGGCATCTGGGGGCCCCCTTATTAAAGGGGGCTTCCAGTTTCCGATAAGCCACTGCCCGCAGACCCCGACAACCAATGGCTAGGGTTGTTTGGAAGAGGCTCTTGTCCCCATCAACATGGGGACAAGGTGCTTTGAGGTGGGGGGGGCGCAGAGCCCCCCTGCCCCAAAGCACCCATACTGCCCATGTTGAGGGCATGCGGCCTGGTACGGTCCAGGAGGGGGGGCGCTCGCTCGTCTCCACCCCCTTTCTTGGCCTGCCAGGCTGCATGCTCAGATAAGGGTCTGGTATGGATTTTGGGGGGGACCCTAAAAATCCATGCCAGATCGAAGAGCCTGGTATGCTCTTGGAGGACAACTCCACGCAAATTTTTTGGGGGGTTCCCCTTTAAGATCCCTAGCACACAAGTTGCGCCGCAAGTCGGATCAACGTGATCCGACTTCTGGTGCAACTTCTCTTCAAAAACAATGGGCTCCCATAGGGAACCATTGATTTTGAATAGAACGCCTGATGAGTCTTAACGCTGGGTATACAACTTTAAGCCATGTTGTTGAGCGTTTTGCCGGCTCGGCGTCAAAAACGCCATGATCCTACAGCTTCGGAACGCACTGGTCCCGCATTCTAGTTACAGTTCACTAATGCCGATGCCCTCTACTGCTCAAAAACATTGGCGTTTTTAGAGGGCCATTGAATAACATGGAGAGCTGTAAAAAACAACCAAAAACGTGGCGCTAAAAAATGCCCATGTGTATGAGGGCTTAGTGTCAGCAGCTGCTATTTTCATACATTTAGTAAGATATCACTTGGTGATACACACGTATTATTTTTGTTTCAGATATTGTTTTTTTTTTTTTGATATTTGCTTACATTATTTGCACTGATTGGTCTCCAATTTACATTAAGTATTAGCTTTTCCTTTAAAAGTCAGCGTGGTAGAAATTACTGTACTGCAAAACGGCCCAGTGAACTGATAGTCATCACAATAAAACTTTATTTATTTTGCTGTGCCCTGGCATGTGTAAGCAATTATTATTATTATTTATTTTAGGTACTTATATAGCGCCGTCAATTTACGCAGCGCTTTACATATATTTTACATTCACATCAGTCCCTACCCTCAAGGAGCTTACAATCTAAAGTCCCTAACTCACATTCATACATATACTAGGGACAATTTAGACAGGATCTAATTTACCTACCAGCATGTAAGCAATTCTGACAAACTGTTGATGACCTTCTTTATTTCATAGTCCAATATTTTCTAATTTCTCTATAGATTTATTCCCATTTTTAGGAATGTACAGTTTAGGTTCATGGGACCCAGTGTGTCATGGATCGCGATAAAGGGCCAATGACAGTGCCCATCGGTGCCATCTGTGCCCATCAGTGGCACTACTGTGCTCATCTGTGCCACCAGTGCCACTACAGTGCCCATCAGTGCCACACCTGTGTCACTACAGTACCACAGCTGTGCAACACCTGTGCCACATCAGTGCCACTGCATGAAGAAAAACTCACCCAAGCTCTACCGTTGTATAAATCATTAGTGTACAAAGTGGTTGGTGCTCTGGCTAATAAAGTTCACAGTAGATCCACAATTAGTGAAAGCTGGCAACTCGACAGCTTCTTCATGAAAACCTGACTGTAGCATCAAAAGCAGTAAAAACAACCCAAACACAGACGTGTTTCAGCCTAGGCCTTAATCAAAGCATGATAATGTAACATTAAAACAGACATTTATAAGAAAAGCAGCTCTCCTGAATCAAGAGGGTGGTACAAGCTCAATTTAAAAATCACCACATTGATTGGTTACAGATGGAGGCTACTACAACCTTGGATAGACATTCACATATAGCAAGGGGCTTGAACAAAAAGAGACATTAACCCTGTACAAGCTAGGTAGTACAATAGTGGACACAGGTTTCTTCAGCATGTAATACAAAACATGAATAAAATACAATATATAATTTCAAGAATAAACTGACATCTATCCTATTGTTCAAACCAAGGGGAATCCTCGTATTTAGCATATACAATATCTCACAAAAATGAGTACACCCCTCACATGTTTGTAAATATTTTATTATATCTTTTCATGTGACAACACTGAAGAAATTACACTTTCCTAAAATGTAAAGTAGTACAGCTTGTATAACAGTGTCAATTTTGTGTCCCCTCAAAATAACTCAACACACAGCTAAACCACTGGCAACAAAAGTGAGGACACCCCTAAGAGAAAATGTCGAAATTGGACCCAATTAACCATTTTCCTTACCCAAAGTCATGTGACTCATTAGTGTTACAAGGTCTCAGGTGTGAACGGAGAGCAGGTGTGTTAAATTTCGTGTTATCCCTCTCACTCTCTCATACTGGTTACTGGAAATTAAACATGGCACCCCATGGCAAAGAACTCTCTGAGGATCTGAAAAAAATTTTTTTTGATCTACATAAAGATGGCCTAGGCTATAAGAAGATTGACAAGACCCTGAAACAGAGCTGCAGCACGATGGCCAAGACCATACAGTGGTTTAACAGGACAAGTTCCACTCAGAACAGGCCTCGTCATGGCCGACCAAAGAAGTTGAATGCACATGCTCAGCGTCTTATTCAGAGGTTGTCTTTGGGAAATAGACATATGAGTTCTGCCAGCATTGCTGCAGAGGTTGAAGGGGTGGGGGGTCACCCTGTCAGTGCTCAGACCATACGCCACACAATGCATCAAACTGGTCTGCATGACTGTCGTCCCAGAAGGAAGCCTCTTCTAAAGATGACGCAGAAGAAAGCTCACAAACAGTTCGCTGAAGACAAGCAGACTAAGGACATAGATTACTGGAACCATGTCCTGTGGTCTGATGAGACCAAGATAAACTTATTTGGTTCAGATGGTGTCAAGAGTGGGTGGAGGCAACCAGGTGAGGAGTACAAATACAGGTGTGTCTTGCCTACAGTCAAGCATGGTGATGGGAGTATAATGGTCTGGGGCTGCATGAGTGCTGCTGGCACTGGGGAGCTACAGTTCATTGAGGGAACCATGAATGTCAACATGTACTGTGACATACTGAAGCAGAGCATGAGCCCCTCCCCCCTGAGGGTAAAGTTGGTGGATGGCCAAGCATGTCTCCAGACCTAAACCTTAGTGAGCATCTGTGGGCATCCTCAAACGGAAGGTGGAGGAGCGCAAGGTCTCTAACATTCCCCAGCTCCATGATGTCATCATGGAGGAGTGGAAGAGGACTCCAGTGGCAACCTGTGAAGCTCTGGTGAACTCCATGCCCAAGAGGGTTAAGGCAGTGCTGGAAAATAATGGCGGCCACACAAAATATTGACTATTGACACTTTGGTCCCAATTTGGACATTTTCACTTAGGGATGTACTCACTTTTTATTCCAGTGATTTAGACATTAATGGCTGTGTGTCGAGTTATTTTGAGGGGACAGCAAAATTACACTGTTATCAAGCTGTACACTCACTAATTTACATTGAAGCAAAGTGTAATTTCTTCAGTGTTGTCACATGAAAAGATATAGTAAAATATTTATAAAAATGTGAGGGGTGTACTCACTTTTGTGAGATACTGTATATCCACCACACCTGTTGTTGTAGTAGAGTGTGATGGCTACCCCCCCCCCCCCCCGCTGACTTCTTGATTTGTTCTAAGCCAAAAAAAGAAAAGGTATCAAGGTTACCCCCATGCACTGTCCTGAAGTGTTTGGATACATTTGAAATGTTCTTGGCATTATGGTTGACAGTATCATTGCAATGTTCTGAGACCCTCATTTGCAAATGACGAATGGTGCATCCTATGTATTGCATTTGACAGGCACTGCATTCTATCACATAAACCACAGATTTAGAACTGCAGTTAATACAATTTCTAAGAGTATATGTTTTACCTGTGGAAAAAGAGGTGACAGTTTTTGACTTTTTAGATCTAGTGCCCGGTCTGTATGTGCTGGTGCCACAGGGAAATGATCCCCTGGTACTAAGCCATGTGCGTGAAGGTGAATGAAAAAGGCTGGGGGATAGAATGGATCCCATCCACCTCTAGCACAGTACCATCCACCTCTACGGCAGGGCCATCCACGAAAAATGGAGCACCTGTCAGGGCTGGGCTCAGCCCTTCCTTCTCAGAGTTTTCGTGCTCAGCTGTTGGTTAATTGCCAGTACTCTTCATTTCACAGTGACTCACCTGGTCTTAACTCCCTGCTCTTCAGTTAGCCCTGCTGGCTATTTAAACTGCCTGGATCAGATCTCCCGTGCCTTCGCCTGGTGAACATATTCGGATACCCTCTGCTAAGGATGGGCCCGATGTTCGACTCAAACTTCAGGTGTTCGCCGAACAGCGAATTTTAAGGGGCGCTCGCGGCTAGTTCGCCCGCCACAGAGTGGCCCATAATGCACTGGGCGTTCACGGGGAAATGCCCCTAGCTGATTGGCCAATGCATGCACCCAACGTGCATGCTTTGGCTAATCACAGCGCGCTTTCTTTTTTAATAAAGGATTTGTCCCTAATTGCCTCCTGTGGTTTTTACTTTTTTGACACCTTTTTGGTGAATTAGTAGGGGTATCCCATATTCATTCACATGGGGGGGCCTGGATCAGGGGGCCCCTTATTAAAGGACGATTCTGATGAGCGCCCCTGCCCGCAGACCCCCACAACCACTGGCAAGGGTTGTGGGGATGAGACACCCTCCCCATGTTGAGGGCATGTGGCCTGGTACGGTACAAAAGGGAGGCGCTCGCTCGTCCCCCCTCCTTTCCTGACAGGCTGCATGCTCAGATAAGGGTCTGGTATGGATTTTGGGGGGACGCCCGCGCCATTTTTTTTTTAATTTGGCACGGCGTTCCCCTTAAAATCCATAACAGACCTGTGAGGCCTGGTACGGACTTTGGGGGGAGACCGGCAATACTTTACAACCGCTGGCGATTTTACATGACAATTTTTCCTTTACAAATGTCATTTTGCTCTGGCACTGTTCTAAACACCCCCAGGCACAATATTTACAGGAATATTTCATTTTTATTGTTTCACTTTAAGCATTATTAAAATAACTGCTCCTGAAAAAACAATTGATTTTAACTTTTTTTTGCATTGATACATATCCCCTAGAACGGGACCCAGGTCCCCATACACATTTTATGGCAATAACATAGCATATAAGCCTTTAAAATGAGCACTTTTGATTTTTCATGTTCATGTCCCATTGACTTTAATAGGGTTCGGGTGTTCGCACAAATTTTTTGCCGGTTCGCAAGTTCTGCGGGTGTTTGGCCCATCCCTACTCTCTGCTGTGTTTTCCTGTTAAAGACTTTGCCTGGTTGACTTCCCTTCTGGTTCCTGTTTGCTGCTACTTTTACTACGTTGATATCTGGATTAAAGACGTTTGCCTGGCTGACTTCCCTTCTGGTTCCTTATCCTGTTTGCTGCCTCTACTACGCTGATCTCTGGATTCCTGTTTCACTGGCTTGTTCTGACTACCCGCTCTGGTTACCAAACCCTGGCTATGTTTTGACTATGTTTACTCTGAATTCAGAAGATGCAGGCAATCCACTTGTTGGTAATATTTTTTTCCAGATTGGGTGAGCAGGATCACCACATCGATCAGTTTGCCATAGCGTTACAGACGCTCCTGATTCACACTGCTCACCTGGATCCTCCCACTGTGGCTGTTCCGGTACAACCTGTGTTGCAGGCCATCCCTGCTCCTGCTCCATCTCTGTGCAGGCACCCGCCTTGAATATCACCTCTATAAGAGGTATGTCTGGTTCCGTTCCATTTGGATGAAATCAAGGATCCTTGATGTGCTGGCGAATATTGACATGATTCCGTTCCACTTCCCCAGCAATTTGGGGACAATCCAGTTTAATGCATAGGGCATAGCCCGAGACATACCCACTGAGCTGGAGAAGTTGATCATATTTGCCATTCTCATTGACTCCAGACTCCGAGAGAGACCTTCCTTTAAGGCGTGATTGCGGAAGCCTCCTGTATGTTTGGCTTTTCAGTCTCACCCTTGCCTCCCTCACCTCCCATACCTCCTGGTACTGAGTCTGCCAGTGAAGTAGAACCCGTGCAGTTGGGCTTCACACGTCTCTTTGCAGATGAAAGGGCCTTTAGGAGAAGGCATAAATCGTGCCTTTATTGTGGCCAGGCAAGTCACTTCCTGAAGTCTTGTCCTACCCGTCCGAGAAATGCTTGCACCTGAGATCCTGTCGGGGACAGACCTTAGGTGGAGTTGTTATGCCTCCAGTTATCCTGAAGGATAAGCCCCAGGTTCTGGTTACCCTTTCTTGGTCTGAGTCATCCATCGAAATACAGGCTCTAATCAACTCTGGGGCTTCAGGCCTGTTCATAGATGGCACCTTTGTGTCTAAGCACTCGAATCCGCTGCAGCTTCGTGCCACTCCACTTGTCATTGAGGCTATTGATGGGAGACCTCTACAGCCTGCCCATGTGACTCATGAGATTGCTCAATTGACTCTGACCGTAGGGGCTCTTCAGGGAAGGAAAAATGCTGGCAACTTAAATGCCTCTTCTGTTGAATCTTTATTTGGCGCGTACAGCAGTGCTACATCTAAGATGCTAACATGTTTCGGCCGAAGCCTTCCTCATAGCAAATAAAGATTCAACAGAAGAACCATTTGAGTTGCCAGCATTTTTCCTTCCAAGTTGCTGTATGTGGAACACAAGCCTGAGTACTGATACTCAGCCCATTATCCTGTAAGCACGCGGTAGAGATTGGGTGAGTCCTTGTCTATACTATAGGGGCTCTTCACCATGAGATAATCCAATTCCAAGTCATTTTCTCACCTCATTTCCTGGTGGTTATTGGTTATCCTTGGTTACAGAGGCACAGCCTCTCTTTTGATTGGCTTTGTGTTGAGGTTCTTTCCTGGTTGTCACAATGCAGTAAGACATGTTGTCAGAAATTGGCTAAGGTCTTGTGCACCTCTTCACTCTCCTCCCTGGCGGAGTTGTACCGCAAATTTAACGATGTCTTTGACAAAGGTCAAGCTGGTAGTTTGCCACCACACCGGTTGTATGATTGCGCAATTGACCTTCAACCTGGTGCCATACCCCCTTGTGGCCGGATTTACCCTTTGTCAGTCTCGGAGGACAAAGCCATGGAGGAGTATGTTGCCGACGCACTTTCTCAAGGATTCATCCATAAATCCTCATCTCCTGCTGGTGCTGGTTTCTTCTTTGTGAAAAAGAAGAGTGGTGAACTGAGACCTTGTATTGATAATAGGGGTCTCAATCGCTTTACAAGTAATAATGCTTATCCGATTCCGTTAAGGAGTTAATTGACCGCCTCAAGAGAGCAACGGTTTTCCCAAAGCTTGATTTGAGAGAGGCATACAATCTCATGAGGATCAAGGAGGGTGGCGAATGGAAAACTGTGTTTAATACCAGAACAGGTCATTATGAATACCTCATAATGCCGTTTGGTATTTGCAATGCTCTGGCAGTTTTCCAGGAATTTATCAACAATGTCCTCCGAGATTTGTTGCATGTATGTGTGGTGGTTTATCTCAATGATATCCTCATATTTTCCAATTCCCTAGAGAACCACCACACAGATGTCTGCCATGTGCTTCAGAGGCTGAGAGATAATTACCTGTATTGTAAATTGGAGAAGTGCGAGTTTCATTGTGAACAGGTTCAAATCCTGGGTTATGTAATATCCACTGCTGGTTTTTCGATGGACCCAGAGAAACTTTCGGCAATTCTACAGTGGCCCCGACCCGTGGGTTTACATCCACTGCAACGTTTTCTTGGCTTTGCCAATTATTATAGGAATTTTATGCGTAACTTCTCGTCTCTGGTCAAACCCCTGACTGATATGACCATAAAGGACGGTAACCCACAGAATTGGTCTCTGGATTCCATTAATGCCTTTGAGAGTCTGAAGGCTGCTTTTGTTTCCGCTCCTGTGTTGGTACATCCTGATCCTATGGTACCTTTCATTCTTGAGGTTGATGCATCCGAGACTGGAGTTTGTGCCCTTCTGTCTCAACGTCCTACCTCTGAGAGTGCTATGCCTCCTTGTGGCTACTTTTCCAAGAAATTGTCTCCTACGGAATGCAATTATGAGATTGGGGACAGAGAGTTGTTAGCGATCATTTTAGCCCTTAAAGAATGGAGGCATCTCCTTGAAGGTACCACTGTGCCGGTTCTTATTTTGACTCATCATAAGAATCTCACATTCTTGTCTGAGGCTAAACAACTCTCTCCCAGAAGAGCACGATGGGCTCTTTTCTTGTCAAGCATCAATTACAGCTCTCATTTTTACCCGGTACTAAGAATGTAAGGGCTGATGTATTGTCATGACAGTTTTCCTCCGCTTCCAAGATGGAGTCGATTCCTGTGATACCTCCCGATCGCATTCTGGCTGCGGTTCATACTAGTCTCACTTCACCTTTGGGTATGTAGCCGCCTTCATAGCTGCTTGTTCCATGTGTGCTCAGAATAAGACACCACGACACCTTCCAGTGGGCCTCCTACAACCCATACCCATTGGAGAGAGGCCTTGGACCCACCTGTCTATGGATTTTATTGTGGAGTAACCCAACTCTCAGGGCAACACAGTTATCCTTATGGTGGTTGACTGGTTCTCAAAAATGTCTTATTGTATTCCACTTAAGAAGTTGCCCAAATCCAAAGAACTGGCTTTCATTTTTGCTCAGGAAATCTTTTGCTTACATGGACTACCCAAGGTTATTATCTCAGGCAGGGGTAGCCAGTTTGTGTTCAGGTTTTGGCGAGCCTTTTGTGCACAGTTAGGAATTCATCTTTCCTTCTCTTCTGCGTATCACCCGCAGTCCAATGGGGCCGCAGAATGAGCCAACCAGTCCGTGGAGCAGTTTTTACGTGGCTACATTTCTGACCACCATAACAACTGGTCAGACCTCTTACCTTTGGCGGAGTTTGCTCACAAAGTGCCGTCAATACCGCTTTCCGATTGTCTCCATTTATGGCAAATTATGGTTTCAAATCATCCATGTTGCCTGACTCATTTGTTCCTCAGAGCATTCCTGCATTGGAGGAGCATCTCCATGGTCTTCATTCCACTTGAATACAGGTCCAAGAGTCCTTGCAATGTGCCAATGATAGGTACAGACTCCATACTGACCACAGACGCCTACCTGCACCATCCTACCAAGTTGGGGGGATGGTCTGGCTGTCATCTCGCAACCTCAGACTCCATGTTCCCTCACTGAAACTGGCACCACAGTTTATTGGGCCTTTTTAAATTCTCCATAGGATGAATCCAGTGGCTTGCGCTTTAGACCTTCCTTCTAATATGCATATTTCAAATGTATTTCATGTCTCCTTATTAAAACTTTTGGTATGCAACCGCTTCACCACCTCGGTACCACATCCTCACTTAGTTCAGATTGAGAACCATGAGGAGTATGAAATACAATCTATCATTGATTCCCATAGTTTCCGTGGCTGCATACAGTACCTGGTTCATTGAAAAGGGTATGGTCCGGAGGAGCACTCTTGGTTCTCATCCTCGGAAGTACATGCTCCTGTCCTCCTCCGTGCTTCCCATAGATGTTTTCCCCTCAAACCTGGTGGTCCTCTGAGAGGAAGAAGTCATTGAGGAGTGGTTGCTGTCAGGGCTGGGCTCAGCCCTTCCTTCTCAGAGCTCTAGTGCTCAGCTGTTAATTAATTGCCTATACGCTTCATTCCACAGTAACTCATCTGGTCTTCATTTCCTGCTCGTCAGCTAGCCCTGCTGGCTATTTAAACTGCCTGGATCAGATCTACTGTGCCTTCACCTGGTCAACATATCCGGATACTCTTTGCTGTGTTTTCCTGTTAAAGACTTTGCCTGGTGGTTCCTGGTCCTATTTGCTGCCTCTGACTATGCTGATTTCTGGATTAAAGACTTTTGCCTGGCTGACATCCCTTCTGCTTCCTGATTCTGTTTACTGCCTCTACTATTCTGATCTCTGGATTCCTGTTTCACTGGCTTTTTTCCTACTACCCGCTCTGGTTACTGAACCCCGTTTTGACTACGTTTGCTCTGTTTGTACCATTTTACCATTTTATTAAAAAGCGTGATTTTTACTGCACTTCTGTCTCAGTCTAATTCATGGTTCCTGACAGTACTACTGCAACAAAGGCCAAGCCCTAGCGGGGTTTCATCTCAGCCGCAAAGGCTTAGGACCCATGCCAGCCTTCCCTATGCCTTACAAAACCCTCTGTGGCTATTCCCTAATTCAGGAGCAGTAAACGTCCCCCCTTTCACCACCCAGCCAGGTGTCCAGGTGAACACTCATAATTTTGCCCTTACTGATTTTTTAAATTACATTTTTACTGAAGACCTACTATTGTCCATCGTGGCCCAGTGCAACCCATATGCACAACAGTTCATAGCAAACAATCCTGGTTCTAATTACGCCTGTCCCTTTGAGTGGAGAGAACTTACCATGGAGAAATTTAAACTTTTTTTAGGCCTAACTTTCAACATAGGACTCACAAAAAAAATTATACTCCTACTGGTTCACCAACCCCATCCATCACATGCCAATCTTCTCATCCTTTATGCCAAGTTCAAGACATCTTATGATTATGTGGTTCCTCCATTACAGTGACAACACCCAGTGCCCTCCCTGAAAGGACCCAGCTTATAACAAATTATTTAAAATTCGGCCACTTCTAAATTATTTCTCTGAAAAATTCCCCCAGTTATATACCCCCGATGAAAATATCTCTGTGGATGAGTCACCTGTCAAATTCACAGGCAGCCTGGGCTCCAAACAGTTTATCCCCAGCAAAAGGGCCCGATATGGGGTTAAGCTGTATAAACGTTGTGACCAAGCCACAGGGTACTTCTACGCCTTACTGCTGTATGAAGGGAAGGACACCCAGCTGCATCCCCCTGAATGTCCAGAGTATATTGAAGCCAAGGGAAAAGTTGTTATGGAGCTTGTTTATCCACTCCTTGGAAAGGGTTACCATCTCTACGTGGATAATTTCTACACAAGCTTGCCCCTCTTCCACAATCTTTACTAGAGAATGACCCCAGCATGTGGTACAGTGAGAGCCAATAAGAAGGGCTTCCAGCAAAGGCTTGTTAATGAAAGACTACGTAGAGGGGAGCTGGCGTCTTTGCGGAACAATGAGATATTGGCTGTCAGGTGGAGGGACAGACGAAACATCCACATGCTCTCATCGATACATGACAACACCTAGGTGGAAATCCCCAGAAGAAACGGCCCAATCCGGAAACCAGCTTGTGTCCACGACTATAAATTGTTCATGGGGGGAGTCGACCTCAATAATCAGAAGATCGAACCCTACCTTCCCACAAGAAAAAGCCACCATTGGTATAAAAAAATGTTATATTTATTTTTTCAGTTTGGCCATGTATAACACGAATGTTATTTACTGTAAATCTACCGGGACCCCCGTATCCTATCTTCATTACCAGGAAGAAATTATCACCGCCCTATTGTACCTGAAGGCCCACCAAAACATATTAGTTCTGATTCAGTGAGCAGACTCCACGAACACCACTTTTCAGAGAGAATGTAAATTCTCTGTATAGGTGACAGTTTCTGCCGCTACCATACTTCTCTACATTTTTAGTGAAGTATGGTAAAGGTAATTCTCATTTCCTGTCATTTTCCTCCACACCACACCCTTTATGCCACTGCACTAAACTGTACATACCGCTGCCTTCTCCGGAACTGACCCTGGCCTGTTATACAACCATATTTCAACCATGCTTCTGCCTAATGCTAAACATACCTCTGCCTGCTCCGGAACTGAACCTGGCCTGTTATACGACCACGCTTCTGCCTAACGCTAAACTTACCTTTGCCTACTCCGGAACTGAACTTGGCCTGTTATACGACCATGCTTCTGCCTAATGCTAAACATACCTCTGCTTGCTCCGGAACTGACCCTGGCCTGTTATACAACCACGCTCCTGCCTAACGCTAAACTGTACCTACCTCTGCCTGCTCTGGAGCTGACCATGGACTGTTTGACCATGTTTTTTGCCTGTCTCTTGAACTGATCTTTTACTGATACTGGAGTAGTGGTATTCATAACACAGGGGTCTCACATATATGAGGGGCTCTAGAATTGTTTTTCTCGATGAAGAAAACTAATTTTTCAATTTTCTCATTCCCGGATTAGGGTCTGGAGACTCAGAGGCATCAAAGAGATTTGGGTGGGAGAAGCCTCTACCCATGTCCCCATTCTTTCCTGGCCTGCTATCTGTACTATGAAACATGTTCCTGCCTTCTACCAGGACCAATATTTTGGCACTGCTGGCAATAGCTCTACCTGCACTGACCCTGGACTGTAAATGGACAGTATCCCTGCCTGTACTGACTATGGACAATATTCCTGCTTGCTGCCTGGACAATTCTGTTTGCTGTCATTGACCAAGCCCCTGCCTTCTGCCTGGATCAGTGCTCTCCTCCTGTGGGCAACTGCACTACTAAAACCACAGGTAATATTTTGTTTACCCTTTGCTCAGCAGAATATATTTTGGGGTGTAATTCTTGGTATGTACATGTTATGTGTTATAAATATGAAGGACCATCAAAAATATGATAGGTCGTCAGGAAATTAGATATGTAATTTATGTCCCTAGAACACCTGAATGTGCTCCTTGGATGTTGAGCCTCTGTATGTGGCCAGGCTGTGTAAAAGTCTCATCGCCATTCCAGGAGGAGTAGCAGAATGTATTTTGGGGTGTCAGTTTTGCTATGTACATGCTGTGTGTTGGAAATATTTTATAAATGGACAACTTTGTGTAAAAAGTTTTCATTTTTTCCCCCATTTTCCAAAAACTTCTGGTAAAAAATGGACTGTTCAAAAGACTCACTATGCCTCATACATTATACATATTATTATACGTTGGGGTGTTTGCTTTATAAAATGGGGTCGTTTTGTGGGCATTTCCATTGTCCTGGTGCTCCAGGGCCTTCAAAATTGTAATAGGTGGTTGAGAAATGAGATGTGTAATTTATGCTCCTAAAACGCCTGAAGGTGCTACTTCAATGTTGGGCCTCTATATGTGGCCAGGCTGTGTAAAAGTCTCACGCATATAGTATTGTCATACTCAGGAGGAATAGCAGAATGTATTTTGGGGTGTCATTTGTGGTATGCGCATGTCATGTGAGAGAAATAACCTCTTAATATGACAATTTTGTGAAAAAAAAACCCTTAATTTTGCAAGGAATTGTGGGAAAAAATGACAACTTCAAAAAACTAACTAAGCCTCTTTTCTAAATACCTGTCTACTTTCCAAAAAGGGGTCATCTGGGGGTATTTGCACTTTCCTGGCTTGTTAGGCAGGCCATACATTATACAATTTTCTTACAATTTTCTGTACAATTTTGTTCAGATTTAGTACATCGGGGCAGAGCCTATGATGTCACCATGCACCACCAACAACTATACTGAGGACTGGAGGTGCTAGTAGCCAAGGTGTACGAGCAGTGTGAGGGGAGAGCAGGGTAGCCATGCACCCCAGGTTCTGACTGTGTATTGCCTGAGTGTACTGGAGCTTGTACACTGTTAAATGTGAGTATATACTTTGTTTGTTTTAATAAAATTTAGACTTTTAAATGATAAATCACTATCTAGCTCCTTTTAATTACATGTAATGCAACTGTGACCGCTCTAAGCGGGGGGATATATCTGAACCCAAGGATAGCCAACTACCAGGAGGATTTAACCCATGAGGGGAAGATGCGACAAGACCCATCTGGGGTCGCACAGTGAGGTGAGCGCATATATTGCCTGGTGAAGTTGTCACAGCACTGTTTTTTCACTGAGGATCCTGTGACTAACAACACCCAGATTTAAATGCGCACTTGCACATATAATGGATTAGTGTTCTGTATGTTAGCATGAGGTGCTATATGAATTGTTTATTATTTTCTGTTGTATGATTTAATTTATCACCTTGATTCAATATTTTTTACTCAAGCAATAGGATTATTGATCACGCTGTTATTTATTTTTATTTTGATGCAGTATGTACTTTAGCCACTGGGTGGCACTAAACCTATGAATTGTTAATTTTATTATTTATAAGGTTAGCGCTGCACCAATTTTATATGTATTCACTATAAGTATTTTGGGTACTATTTAGGTGTTTAGCACCCACCACACATAGTTAATCTCCACACGCATAGTAGCACAGAAGGTTTTTCTTATTATTATATGTAGTGCAAGGGCCAGTCTAATTGGACACAATTGAAAGTGTTGTTTAGTTTTAACCTCATATTATATGGTTTTTGGTAAATCTAAAAGAAAACTGAACAAGATAATTGAACATGTATGGCCAACCTTATGCTGGCTATTCAGTATACGAAAAATCGCCCGATAGCAATTTAGAAAAATTAATGATTTTTCGGAAGAGCTAAAGATACTACCATCATGTAGCAATCAATTTTCAAAAGATAAACGTTCAATGGACATAATAAAATTAACCCATTTATCGTTTCACATTAGAAAGGAAATGACAAATTAAAATTGACCTCTCAACGTCACTTCCGTGTATGGCCACTTGATGTACTGTACGTTCGCGGACAGATCTTTCTTTCTCGTCAAAAGTATTTTTATTGTTTTTGAGGAAATGACAAACATGTAGTAAAGGGTTGTTTACATATGCGTAATAAATACAACATGTAATTAAGCATCAATTGAAAACATTAGCTTCCGTCTGTGACATAAGTATCAAGAGCAGTGTATAGATAAACATTTGCGTATAATAGGGTTACACCAGATGCCCTGTTCAATTCCCTCTCTATACTTATTCAACAAAATCAAGTAGCTGTAAACCATTCTAACCAGGTTCTCCATTGTTTACATACATGAACCGATCTATTCATGGAAGCATCATATCTGCGTTCGTATATGCCATTGGTGTGCACTGTTTCTATTACTTCCTGAAACTGTGGTATAGTGGTTGATTTCCAGTGTCTGGTGATAGTCAGTCTTGCTGCTGTGAGTATATGGATGGTAATGTGTTTGGCCTGTGGGGGAATTAGGTCAATTCCCAAGTTTAGTATGGCTATTTCTGGAGATAACGAGATTTGGTGTTTGGTGACCTTGTGAATGAGGTTAGAGATAGCTACCCTAAACGTTTGAAGTTTGCTGCAGTGATACATAATGTGAAGTAAAGTGCCAGCTATACTGCACTCTCTCCAACAAGAGGGGGACGAGGAGGATGAAAATTTGTGGATGTGGTGTGGAGTGATATACCATCGTAGGATGAGTTTGAGGTTAAGCTCCCAAAGATTAGAGGCCCTGAGAATTTGGTACGTGGCTCGGATTGCCTGGGACCATTGGGGGACTGTGAAATTCTTCCCGATATCTGTTTCCCAAATTAGCATGGGTTTAAGTTTAGTTGGAACATTTTTTTGCCCCTAGGAGACCGTAAAACAATGATATTCCCTTCTCTTTATTATGTTTATTCGAGAGAAATGCAATTATCTCTTTATGCATTTTTACCTGGATATGTGGGTTCCTGATTAGGTAGTGTGTTATTTGTGTATATTTAAGGTAGTCAGATTTGGAGATGGAGAATTCCTGGCTTAAAGCCGTAAAGGTTTTTAGCACTCCTTCGCTATATAAGTTATCTATAGTTTGGATGCCTTGAGTAAGCAAAGTACTAAGTGCAAGATCTGGTATCTTTTGCTTGATCATGGATATAGGTATTTTCAATTCTTTTGGTTTTTCCCCTTTAAATGTATGTTTTTTGCAATGGGAGAAGGCAAGGATTGTTGCCTTGATTGTGGGTGAATAGTGGGGGTACTTTTTACCAATCTGAGGGTTGCTTAATAGCCATGATTGGGGGTTGTTGTATGGAAGTTGAGTTGCCTCAATGTCCCTCCAAGGGCTAATTAAGTCTTCATTAAACCATGGTCTGATTTGAGCTAATAGGGACGCATAATAGTAATCTATCATTTTTGGTAAGCCCGCACCTCCGCAGTACATATGTTTATAGAGATTAATTCTAGAGCATCTTGGTTTGCCTGTTTTCCACACATATTTGCCTATAATCGCTTGTAGGGCGGTGAAGAAAGAGGATGGTACTGGGATAGGGAGTGATCTAAATAAGTAGAGTAATTGTGGAAGCATGAACATTTTAAAAACTGCCACTCTACCTAGCCATGGTAAGTGGAATTTGGACATCAAGGCCAGCTCTTTTGGTAGTTCAGATAAGATAGGGAAATAGTTAGCCTTGACTAAGGTATCAGTGTTTGCTGTTAAATTGATGCCGAGGTAAGAAATAGCTAAGTCTTCCCAAGGAAAGGGAAATTTAGATTGTAGCTGGGTTTGGAGATCTTTTGGTATTCCCAGAGGCAGTATGTGCGATTTTGTTGTATTAACTTTATAATATGATATGGAGCTAAACCGTTCTAGTAAACTATTTGCAGAAGCCAGGGAAATTGTCGGGTTTGTGAGGGTGAGTATGATGTCGTCTGCAAAAAGGTTAATTTTGTGATCCCTTTTATCAATTTGAAGTCCGGTGATATCAGGTGTGGAACGGAATTTTCCAGCTAGGGGCTCTATCGCTAAGTTAAAAATGAGGGGGGAAAGAGGGCAACCTTGTCGGGTCCCGTTAGTTATGCTAAAGGGTTTGGATAACATGGATGAACAGAATACTTGGGCTGAGGGATTTGAATATAGGGCTAATATGGCTGCTAAAATATATCCTTGAAAGCCAAATCTTTTGAGGGTTTGTTCCAGGTAGCCCCAATGTACTCTATCGAACGCCTTCTCTGCGTCCAGAGATAGAAGCAGATATGGTGTTCCGGAGACATGCGCGTGATGGATCAGATTGATCATCCTGCGTGTGGCGTCAGATGTTTGGCGCCCCTTAATAAATCCCGACTGATCGCTGTGAATCAGAGTGGGAAGGAGATCAATTAGTCTGGATGCAATTACTTTGGCATATAACTTAGTGTCATGGTTGAGTAGAGAGATGGGGCGAAAATTTTGGGGAGTAGTTGGTTGCTTCCCTGGCTTCGGCAATGTGATAATAGTTGCTCTGAGCATTTCTGTGGGTAGAGAGGCAGAGGAGGCAGCTTCATTAAAGAGGGTTGTTAAATGTTGTTTGGGAATAGTTTTGAATTGCTTATAGTATTCTCCAACCATCCCATTGGGTCCTGGAGCTTTGTTTCTAGGTAGTTTGAGGATAGCAGCTTCTACTTCTGCTTCTGAGAAGGGGGTATTGAGGGCTGATAATTGTTCTATGGTCAATTTGGGTAGATTAATCGAATCTAAAAATGACTGGATGTTTTCAAGGTTAGGTTGGGGTGTGTTACTGTCTTCTTTGAGGTTATAGAGTGATTGATAATAATCACTAAATGCATCAGCTACTTCCTGAGGGTTATACATTTTTTGTTTAGTGGTGGTATTAATCAGATAAGGGATATGTGTTTTAATCCTAGGCCCTTTGATAAGGTGAGCCATGGATTTGCCTGGTTTGTTGTTGCATGCATAGGCTTGCATTTTATATTTCTGTTGAGACTTATCAAAGCTATCTAGCAACAGAGCCCTGAGCTCCATTCTTAATTGGAAGATTTTAGATTTTAGATGGTCAGATGGGTTCTGTTTGTTTCTATCGTCTGCTTGTTGAATGTCAACTAGCAGTCTGGTAATCTGCTGCCTCCTCTGCCTTTTGTCCCTGATACTTCTCTGGATGAAGACGGCTCTAATAAAGGCCTTGTGTGATGACCAGACGGTGTGAAAGTTCTGACCAGAGCCAATATTCTCTGTGAAAAAAGTGTTTAGATTGTCCGCTAATGATGCTGCAAAGTCTTGTTTTTGCAGAAGATGCGTGTTCATTTTCCACGTAGAGGAAGGATGCAGGCTGGCTTGGTTCTCGATAGTCATACGCATGGGTGAGTGATCTGTCCAGGTAGCTGTTAGAATCCGTGAAGATGATACTCTTTGAAGGGTTCGTTGGTCAGTTAAGAAGAGGTCTATTCGGGAGTAGGTATTGAAGCGGGGTGACAGGAACGTGAAGTCTTTTTCTTCTGCATGCTGGCATCTGCAAACGTCGTGCAAACCTAGTTTGTGCAGTAATGGATTAAGAGCTGGTCTTTTTCGGGTGGATGAATTTGTTGAGTCTAGTGCTGGGTCCAGAGTAGTATTGAAATCACCGCACCATATCACTGCACATTTTTGTATTCTTTTCACCTTTTTGTGTATTTTGCGTATAAACTGAAGGTGATGAGTATTGGGAGTGTAAATGTTTATTAAGGTGTACCATTCTTGGTTGATTTTGGCTGTTATTATCAAGTAGCGGCCATTCTGATCGCTTAGGTGTGTTTCGACTTGGAAAGATAGGGAGTCTTTAAAAGCTATCAGTACCCCCCTTTTCTTCTGAGGCGCATTAGCTGTAAATTTGATGGGGTAGTCTCAAGAAGTGCATTTAGGTGGTTTATCCTTACAAAAGTGTGTTTCTTTTACACTGAGGATTTCGCAGTTGGTTTGTGCTGCAAGTTTCCATAGGGAAGCACGCTTAGAAGGATGGTTCAGACCATTAGCATTTATAGACAACATTTTTACCATCGTTGGATGTCTGGGGGGTACAGGGGCTTGTTTGTTGATGTGATCGGAAGCAAATGATAGAGTTAGCGGTGTTTGGCTGGTCTTTGCTGCAGGGGTTGTTGGTGCATGGAGTCTGTGTTGCTGAGTTGTCCTGAGGGTCAGGTATTCTTCCCCATTCCTGTAATCATTGCAAACCATCTTGAATGGAGGCGATCACATGTTTGGTACCATTTTAGACAATGCCGATTTTTGATGGAGCAATCCATTGATATTGGATATGACTGTTCCGGAGGGTCTTAGTGATAGTGTTGAGCTGTCTTATGCAGGTGAGGGTGTGCTGTGAGAGGTCCGCAAAGATCTGGAGCTGACTGTATGGGTCTGGGAGGGATCCAAGAGTTTTTGCCTTTTGCATCAGCTGTTCTTTGACGTGATAAAAATGTATTCGGAGTATCACATCCCTGGGAATTGAATCTGGGAGGAAGGACGGCTTGGGGAGCCTGTGTATTTGGTCGATCACCAGTTCAATATTTTTGGTGTCTGGTAGGAGGGTTTTAATCAGGCCTCTGGCGTATGAGGACAGGTCCGTCGGCTGGATTGTTTCAGGGACACCGCGTAGTTTGACGTTGTTCCTTCCGGACCTGTCCTCAATATCTGCTATTTTATCCTTTATCCATTTAGTGTCCTGGCTTTGGTCCTCCTGCGTATCAATGATATCGTTGACTGTGTGCGTAATGTCTCTAATGTTTGTCTCCATGTGTGTGACCTTGCGATCCAGCACATCCAAATCCTGATGTACTATATGCATTATTGTTAGCATGTCCACTTGTATGGAGCTTCTTAGGGACATTAACATGTCTTTAAGTGTATTGTCTAACACTGGCTGCCCCATGATAGGGAAGGCCGCAATTGCGTCTGGCGCAATGGGTTGATCAGGCGATGTAGGGATAAAATATGGAGCCTGGCTCACCTCTACGCTTGCTACTGTGTTGTCTAGGCACATTTTTGCTTTTGCGGAACTTGCAGAGACTGGTGTGCCTGGTGGGGATAATGCAGAGTTCCTTTTGTTCCCTTAGTTCGGCGGTGTGTGACGATTGTTTCAGTCCGCCGTTGATCTCTGTGCTGCTTGTGGAGCTGATCCCGGCTGTGTTGAAATCGAGCCCGCTGTGGCGCCGTCTTGACCGCGCCGTGGCTGGAACATGTAGGCTGTCAGCTTGCTCGGCCTTTTCTCCTCCTTTCTCTTCAAAGACATTCATCCCTCTGGAATCAGGGTACAATCCCCACTCAAGCTGGTAAAATGCAGTGCTCTGGACCGCTGGATGACGCTGGGATCAGGGTTCTTGGATGGAGCTCTGTCTTCAAGCAGCCATTGAGCTCACGTGCCGGCCACGCCCCCCCAGACAGATATTTCTTCTTTGTGTATCGATATCTTTGCTTCGTAGCCTTCCATCCAGTATGGATCAAGTGGATGAGAGGACCATTGACATAGCAATGCTTGGTATAATGGCAATACAACAGGCACAGAAGACAAGAAGACAATGGACCAAGCAATGGCTGAGGAACCGTGAAAAATATCCTAACATGACATTGCTGAGAGACCTGAAGGAAAATAATCAGGATGACTTTCGCAATTATTTAAGAATTCCGGATGAAGCCTTTCAGCTGCTATTGAGCCATGTAGCACCCCACATAAGAAGACAGGATACGGTCCTCAGACAAAGTATTCCAGCAGAGCAACGATTAATAGCTACACTACGGTTTCTCACAACTGGAAGGACATATGAGGATCTCAAGTTCACCACATGCATATCGGCCCAGTCGCTAGGTCGCATCATCCCAGAAACATGTGCAGCTATAGTGAAGGTCCTGCAAACAGAATATCTAAAGGTAATCAAAGTGTCTCTATTGTTTGAAATGATGTACAAAAATCAGCATAGCAGTGATGTGAGAATTTATTTATTTAACAGTATAGTTGATCGAACCACTGGAAGTTCAGGTTCTGCAGGTTCGGCCGAACTTCGGGACAAAGTCCGGACTTGACCCGAACTTTGACCCGGACCCCGAACTCCATTGAAATCAATGGGGACCCAAACTTTTAGGCACAAAAATGGCTGTAACAAAGTCCTGGAAAGTCCTAGAGGTCTGCAAAAGGAAGGAACATGGGGGTAAGGGTCGGACAAGTGCCCTACAAAGAAATGGGGATAGGGAAATAACTTAAAATAATTTTTAAGCTAAAATGACATAAAAAAATCAAAAATGGAGGTGGATGTGGAGTTGGAGGTTGAGGAGGCGGTGAAAGTGGCTGTGGAGGAGGAGGAGGTAGCCAACACTGTTTTTTTTATTTTTGGAATTTTTTTATTTTTTTTAAACCAGCAATGTAAATGCACTTTTTAATTTTGTGCAAGAAACAATAATCTGTCCCTTTAAGCAACAGTAGGAACCTCTCCCTATAGAACTAGGAGATGATTTTTTCAGAGATTTTAGTAGAGGATCAAGATATCCCTCTCCAAGGATGACAACGAATTTCCCTGTCTAATAACAAAGAACGTGTTTTAATTTTTCACGTAAATGTAACGACCAAATTTTTTTTATTTTTTTAAGGTTTTTATTTTTTTTGTCACAACCGATGGAGGAGGAGGAGGTGTCGGTGAAAGTGGCGGAGGAGTTGGAGGTTGAGGTGTAGGTGGAGGTAAAAACTAAAAAAATACAGTAAAATCGAATTTTTAATAAAATTCAATAAAGGGATAGGGGTAAAGAAACATCCCGTGAACAGGCTGGGAATGGGGGTACAAGGAAGGAAAACGTCTGGAGATCC
>BLSH010520291.1:68662-79641 GCA_018402905.1 Glandirana rugosa | reverse complement strand
ATTTATTTTCCCTCTCCCCATTTTTTTGTAGGGCACTTGCCCTAGTTTGAAGATGATTTTAGAACAGTTATATGGCTTCTACCGTTAATTAATACTTTTCAGACACAGTTTGAAGATGATCCACATTCACCTCCATTTTTGCATTTTTTATGTTTTTATTTTTTTAAAAATATTTAAAGTTATTTCCCTGTCCCCATTTTTTTTGTAGGGCACTTGCCCTACCCTTACCCCCATTTTACTTCCTTTTGCAGCCCTCTGGGGCTTTCCAGGACTTTGTTACAGCCATTTTTGTGCCTAAAAGTTCGGGTCCCCATTGATTTCAATGGGGTTCGTTGTCCGTGCGAGCGTTCGGTTTCCGTCCGGACACGGACCCGGACTTTGTCCCGAAGTTCGGACGGACCAGCAGAACCCGAACGTCCAGGTGTTCGCTCAACTCTAATTATTGTTCTAAAATCATCGCCTACTGCTTTTGCAGCCCTCTAGCACTTGCCAGGACTTTTTTACAGCCTTTTTTGTTTCCCGAAAAGTTTGGGTCCCCATTGACTTTAATGGGGTTTGGGGTCCGGGGTAAAGTTTGGGTCAAGTTTGGTACCGAATCCGAACTTTTTCGCGAAGTTCGGCCGGACCCGCCGAACCCGAACATCCAGGTGTCCGCTCAACTCTATTCAGGACCCGTTTTGGACACTTTGAGTATTTAGTGATGCCCTTTGGACTGTGCAATGCTCCCGCCACGTTCCAGCATCTAGTAAACTACATCTTTCGGGAATTCCTAGATCACTTCGTCATCGTTTATCTAGATGACATTCTCGTTTTCTCAGCCACCCTTGAACTTCACAGATCACATGTCAAGAAAGTACTATCAACATTAGGAAAACCTGGGCTTTATGTGAAAGCTGAAAAATGTGATTTTGAAAAGAGCACAATACAGTTCCTTGGGTTTATCAGTTCCACAGATGGACTCTCTATGGACCCACAAAAAGTCAAGGCTATTCTGGATTGGCCCGCTCCTGTAGACAAGAAAGGAGTACAAAGGTTTGTGGGGTTTGCAAATTTTTACAGCAGATTCATTAAGAACTTTTCCTCCATAATTGCTCCTATCCCCCAAGTGACCCAGCAACACAGAAGATTCCAGAGGTCCCCTCTAAGCAGGACTCTCATCCTTTTGACCCAACCTAGGCTGTCGTGGGGGCAGGGAAGGCGGGTCACGCCCCCCCATCCCCAGCATCTCCCTTCTCCCCCTTTCTCCTTCCGCTCCCGACCTGACCCCACCTTTCTCTTTTTTCTCCCCCCACACTCTTCTCCGTTACCTACCACCCCTTCACCCTACCCTCCCCGGTACAATGAGTCGCACCTACTCATGTTCAATTCGGGACACTGAACATGAGGCCACTCTAAAGTACTCTCCCCCCCGCGGACGGGAGAGAGACCCAAGAGACTACATGCCCACCCCAACCCTACACTAAGATCTTTCAGCCAGACACCTAGCTAGAGAATAATCCTAGCACCCTTAATGCACACGGACCACAATCTGACACACTCGAACAGCTGACATACTACAGGTGTGAGCCCAGGCAAGCGTGAGCCATCTAGATACTAAGGTATTTATGTGTTACCCTACTAATTAACCTGTATATATACCACCTTTTTCTCTCATAGAATCTTAGTTGGCTTTGCACATCAATTGTGCCACTGTGTTACTCTGTTTTGTCATTATCTGTACTCAATCATCTGTCTAATCTCCCGATATATGACTCTCTACAATGGTGCAATTTCGTTACTCTGTACCACCTATGTATCCTGTTGTTTCTAATAAAACTTTTATTGGAAAAAAAAAGATTCCAGTGGTCAGCTAAAGCCCAAACTGCCTTTGAAAAGCTGAAGAATCTATTCACTTTGGCTCCAGTTCTGCAGCATCTTGATCCTGCCCTACCTTTTGTCCTAGAGGTGGATGCTTTGGAAGGAGCAGTTTTATCACAATGCCAGGGGTCTAAATCACTGTTACACCCTGTTGCCTTCTCCTCACATAAAATGAGTCCACCAGAGAGAAATTATGACGTGGGAGACCAGGAACTCCTGGCCATTAAAACGGCTTTGGAAGAATGGAGGTTCTCTTGGAAGGAGCAGCGCATCCCATCATGATCTTTACTGATCACAAGAACTTAGAATACCTCCAAACAGCTAAATGCCTGAGACCCCGACAAGACCATTGGGCACTTTTTTTCGGGTTGAACTTTCACATAACCTTTCCGGCCGGGTTCCAAAAACAGCAAGGCCGATGCACTGTCTCGGATGTTCCCTGACACCCCGGAGGCCATGGTACCTGACACAATACTGTCTGACCAAAACTTTCTTCAGCTGCAGCAAGATTTGGGTACATCCATTAAACAAGCCTCTGCCCTATGCACCACTCCAGAGACTGTTTCGCTAAGAAATTAGGAGAGGTTCTTCTGGCACCAAGAGAAGATCTTCATCCCACAACAGGTTAGGATGCAGACCCTTAAGACCTTCCATGATGATTCTTAAGACTATTGAGCTTATTCTGCGCTCTTTCTGGTGGCCTACTATGAAAAAGGACTGTAAGGACAATGTAGACTCCTGTATCATCTGCCAACGTTATAAGGGGTCTAATGCCAAGGCCTGGGGCCTGTTAAGGCCACTACCAGTTCCAAAACAGCCCTGGAAACAGATCTCAATGGATTTCATAGTGGATTTACCTCCATCAGAAGATCACACAAGAATATGTGTGGTAGTTTACCGCCTGTCCAAGATGGCACACATCTTGCCCATGATTGGTACTCCATCAGCCAAAGACATGGCTAACCTCTTCATCAGAGAGATACTCCGATTACATGGCCCACCTGACAGCATTGTTTTAGATAGAGGGGTTCAGTTTACCTCCAAGTTTTGGAAGAACCTTTGAAAAAGTCTGACAATAGATGTCTGTCTGTCTTCAGCATATCATCCTCAAAGCAATGGACAGACAGAAAGAACTAACCAGACTCTTGAACAATATTTGAGATGTTTTTGCTCATTTTCCCAAGATAACTGGTACTCCTTGCTCCCATGCGCTGAATTTGTATGCAATAACTCTACACATGCAACCACCCAACAATCTCCCTTTTGGGCTAACTACGGATTCCACTCTTCATTTCTGCCCAGTTCTATTCCTGAAGCATCAGTGCCAGCAGTAGAAGACCGCTTATCCTTCATTCAATCTAACTACCGGACTTTACAGGAGACCATGAAAAAGGCACCGAATGACTACAAGAAGCAATTTGACAAGAAAAGGAGAAGCTGTCCAGGTTTCAAGGTCGGAGACAAGGTATGGCTTTCTTCTGCTAACCTCAAATTGTCTTGTCCTTCTGGGAAGTTGGGACCAAAGTTTGTGGGGCCGTTTGAAGTCAAGAGGGAAGTTAATCCAGTAGCCTTTGAATTGGCATTACCCAATTCTTTCAAGGTCCATCCAGTGTTCCACGTCTCCCTGCTCAAGCCAGCCATCCAAAGCCCCTTTCCTGGGAGAGAAGAAGTGCCTCCTCCTCCAGTCATCGTGAATGAGGATACGGAATTTGAAGTTGAAACCATTCTGGACTGCCGAAAGAGAGGTAAGTAATTTCTCATTAAATGGAAGGGCTATCCGATGGAAGATAATTCTTGGGAACCGGCCAGTAACATTCCTGCCCCTAGACCTGTGCGGGAGTTTCGTGCCAGACATCCGGAGAGATGGGCTTGTTTGGGCATCAGGAGGCTGTCCCTTGGGGGGCACTGTCAGGGAAATAGACAAAGGATGGCGCCCAATGCCAATTCCCAACATGGCTGTTTCAGGCACACACCTGTGAGGGCAGGCACACACCGATGCACACGAATGAACGTTCATGCACAAACTAATTTTGATGCGCGCTGATGCGCGGTGACACACCGAGTGCACGCGGATGCGCAGTAACGAATGCTTTGGCGCCCTCTGAGGTATTTAAACCTGCTGCTGACTGGGATACTTTGCTGCATTATCTCTCAGCTCTCCTGTGATTCCTGTGTTCCTCATACTCTGATTGATCTCTCGTCATCTGACCCGGCTTGTCCTGACCTTGAACCTACTCTCCTGCTTGACCTCCGGCTTTCTTCACTGACTACTCTCCTGGCTTGATTCCCTGCTGACCCGACTTGCCTTTATCCTCGCTCAGCCTTGCTCCTGTGTTCTGATTCGGCTACGCCTCCTGGTGTATGGACTTGTCTCACCGTGTATGACCTTGGCTTGGCTTCTGATCCCATCTCCAGTCTACTCCTCACAGAGTTACAAGCGCGCCAGTTACCTACCAGCTGTCCTATGGCTTCCTGCCTCCAAGTCTGGGATATCCTACTGGCAACCCATGCTTCTTTGGGCACTGCTCCCCTGTCTCATCCCCAGGGAAGCTGTGCACTTAGCCGCAAGGGAAGCCCTCTAACATCTCGATCTCACACCCGGTACGTGACAATGTCAGTGGAGATGTTAGGAACAGGAGGACATCATCTGTAGCCTCCAACCTCTAGGCCTTTAATATTTGGGTTGTCGTGTATCTTCTGGGCTAGTGGCTCAATAGCGAGGGTGAATAAGAGTGGGGATAGCGGGCATTCCTGTCTTGTACCTCGCCTAACGGGAAAAGGGTCTGATCTGTAGCCTGCATATTTGATGTGGGCAGAGGGGTTTGAGTAGAGTGAGAAAGTCCATTTTAGGAACTGTTGATCAAAGCCCCATTTCTTTAAGACAGACTGGAGATAAGGCCATGAGAGGCTATCAAAGGCCTTTTTAATATCTAGGGAGAGGAGACATGTGGGGATTTGGTGAGGGCGAGCAAAGTGTGTCAGGAGGACTGCTCTGCTCACATTATCTCCTGCCTGTCTTGAGGGCATGAATCTTGCTTGGTCTCTATGGATGAGGGAACCGATAATTGGGTTGAGTCGAGAGTCAAGGACCGACCGGTAAGTTGAGCTTGGAATTCTCTGTTTTTTGTTTGTAAATGCCTTTCCATAGCTCCTTGCTGCAGTGGCCAGTTATAGGTGGTGGACAGTGACCTTGTTTTGTATTGTAACTTTGGGCGCACACCAGCACCGCAGCTGCCATTGGGCCACGGCTGGGTGTGTGGTCCTGTACCTTTAAGGAGGGTTGGGCTCCTCCAGTCACCTGTCCTCCATCTATCCATTAAATTGTATGTGCTTCCACTGTGAAGCCTCTTATACAGAGTTAGGTCTGCAGTATACAGGGAGCCTTGACGGGGCCTGCAGCTTACGCATACACTTGCAAATGTGTGTAACCAATCCCCTGCCTTTTAAAGGCTACTGTTAGACAGGTGAATTCGTTTGGTGACAGAATGGTCGGTAAGTTGAGCTTGGAATTCTCTGTTTTTTGTTTGCAAATGCCTTTCCATAGCTCCTTGCTGCAGTGGCCAATTATAGGTGGTGGACAGTGACCTTGTTTTGTATTGTCAAAGGTCTGAGGTATCTGTCTGCCACGGGTGAATACACTGTAAGCGGTGAAGGTGAGGTTGGGGAAAATGGTACCACGTAAAGAGGACCCGGTTACGTGGAGTTTAGTGAGAAGTACATTAGGGGGTAAGGGGGTGTAAGAGTGCAATCAGGGGAGCCACGGCCACAGATCAAAATAAAAAAAATAGAATGTACATATAACAACAGTGTAACAATGCATGCTAAGGCTTTGCCCAACTGGGGTGCAAACTGAGAACCTGTTCATCTGGAGTCTTCAAAGAGGAGATCAGAGGAAGAGGTAGGTGCTAAGCTCCTGGTGAGGGAGAAGTCTTTAGCGTCCATAAAAAAACATGTGAACAAATCTAAGGGTCCGGTATCAGCAATATAGAAAACGCGGGTAGAAAAAAACGGGGGAAACCCCCGCCTGAAAAGTGGATAGGTATTGGTAGTCACTGGAGGACAGCGGTTACCTTCAGTCCATTGAGTCAGAATGGTCTTGATGGCTGGTGCCAAATCTGCCTCTCTTCGACGAGGATGAGGGTGAGGGTGTCACTTTCTGAGGTGAACAGGAGGCTGAGCGCCGACGGTTACCTTGTGAGGAGGTTCAGAATGGCAGGTCTTCTACCGTTTTGCAGATGTGTTTGTGGCCTTGGTGTGTGAATCGCAGAGAGAAGGGGAATCCCCAGGTGTAGGTTATGCGGCGTTGCTGCAGGATTTGCAGGTGTGGCTTGAAGGCCCTTCACTTGGAGATGGTTGTTTGGGAGGGGTTTGCAAATAACTGGTATGCATGGCCTTGGAATGAGAGGGATTCTGACGTGCTGCTTGCAGGAGTTGTTCCTTGGTGCGGTAGTAGTACAGCTTGGCTATTATGTCGCGTGGCGGGCTGTCTTGTTTGCGCAGGGCCAAGGCCCTGTGTACTCGATCCATTTCCAATCATTCGATAGGGATGGATGGGGCCAGTTCCTGAATTGGGCTGTGACTGTAGACTGTAGATCCTCAATCATCTCTGGGATACCTCTGATTCTTATGTTGGAGCATCTGGCTCTGTTCTCAAAATCTTCCAGCTGGGTCTGGAGTGTGAGCTTCTCATCCCTGAGAGATTCTAGTTCATCAGTTTGGGCACTGAGGAGGGTTTCCAGTTCATCCACCCTTTTCTCTAGATCAGAGGTGTGCTGGCCTAGCTCTCTTATCTCCCTTGTCAGCCGTTCTGTGATCTGTTCTGAGGTGCTTTATTGCGCAGTGCAGCATTATTTGAAATTGTTGGAGAATGTCCGGCTGCAGTCCGCTATGCTGTGAGAGGAGGGGAGAGGCTAGGAGCTTCATGTCAGACCCACCTTCATCAGGGTGATGAAGTGGGCGCAATTTGGGAGTCCTTGGTGTACCCGCTCTAGCTGTAGTTGGTGGCGCCATCTTGGAGGAGGCCCACGCCAGAGCCTCCCGTATATCCTTGCTCCGAAGCATCGGCTTGGAGCCACTAGCAACCATGGTGGTCATGTCCAGACGTCCAGGGGGGCCTGCAGGAGTGATGGGTGGTGGTTTGGCTTGCCTGGCTGTCGTGTGGACGGCTTAGAACAGGGATATGCAATTAGCGGACCACCAGCTGTTGCAGAACTACAAGTCCCATGAGGCATTGCAAGACTCTGATAGCCACAAGCATGATACCCAGAGACAGAGGCGTGATGTGACTTGTAGTTTTGCAACAGCTGGAGGTCCGCTAATTGCATATCCCTGGCTTAGAGTCTCAATGCTGTGTGGAGCACTACAGCGTCATGACCGTGCGGCGAGCCTTGCACATGCGCCTCAGGTTTAGAATCTTTCATACTGCTATCAATGTCTCTCCTGATAAAATAGTATAGTAAATATAGTATAGTAATAATAAAAAATAATACAGTTGTGCATAGTTGCTGTGTGCTGCAAAATTTCCTGCGTCTCACTACCTCCTCATATATGCCACAGGCCATGCTCAATAGGGAAGACACTGTGTCAGGTAATGTGATTCTTGGTGATTGACAAAGTGACACTGAGGCACTGGTGAACCTAGGCCATACATTGCCACACCTCCCCAGTCAAATTGCATGCCAAAATCTGGTGGAATATATGCAATACTTTGTTGGGCCTGGTGCTGTAGATTGGCAGAATAATATGTAGGGTGTATGCTGCAGCTCATTTTTTGTCAGGTTATTCCAAAACCATTTATCTGAATAACTGCTTGTCCAGTATGTGTACATTTTCTTAGTTTTCTTTAGTTATGCAATATAAGATACATGTAAAATGAACACTGACAATCCATAAAGTGTCTATGTATTTTTCTTTACATTAAAAAAAAAAAAACACGGTACAAATAAAAAGCTTTTCATGCAATTTACCTGACTATCTGCAAGTTCATCTGGTGTCCTATATTCTGTATCTGGTGAATAGTGATCTATGGCTAAATTGGATACTGATGAACTAGCGTCATCTTGGTCAGTGAGAAAGGGAAGACTTTCAAAATACCATAGACGGGGCAACTATATGTCATCTGTCCCAGCGCCTGATCTTTTAGATTCATCGATTTTATTTCATTCTTTTTTGAAAACGGATCTCAGATTTGCTATTTTTCCTTTGATATAAGTAACATCAGCTTTAGCATAAACAGCCGTAGAAAGTTCAGCCAATTTCAAATAAGCGTAATTTTTTTTTTTAATTTGTCTTGAGTGAACTTTCCATAGACAGGGATGGTCTCTATACAATGTATGAACTGTGGTAGACAATCAGGGGAAGTAAACCTATCCACCATAGTGCCTATAAAACAAGAAAAAAATATTTGAACACTCACAGCATGCATACATACATATATACATACACACATACTAGCTTTAGCACTAGCTCTTCAAAGCAGTACATACAGTATCTCTAATTACTGTTTCTTGATTGGAGAAAATAATTGGGGTATTCGTGATAGAGTTTGTTCATGTAAACGTTTTGTGCACCAGAACAGGAAATGCATCACGACAGAAGAAGCTGTTGTGCTCCGCCCTTCTTCTCGATCAGGCACCATTTGGCCCACACCATGAGAAGTGAGAGACCAGACAGCTGCCCAGGAAGTGGCAGTGCAGCATCCACAAGAAAGCAACACCTGTGTGCTTGGATAAAATGATGACCATGGTCAGGATATTATAAAGAAAAGACTATAATGGAAAATATGCACACTATCCAAAGCCAAGCACAAGAAAGGATCAAATCATGGATAAAGTTGTCCGTGCCATCTATGCTAAACATGGTGTGCAAAGATCCAAGGACCAGCTTCGTAAGCGGTGGTCGGATTTGAAGCTCAGGGAAGTTGATCAGCTGCACAAAATCCACAAAATTATCTAGAAAGGTAAATTAATTATTAAATGAATTAGCAATAGAACATGTTTATGTGTATAAATTAGATTATATATACTATATTATTTAGATTTTTTTGGGCTGGTATATATATATATATATATATATATATATATATATATATATATATATATATATATATAAATATAAATATATATGTCAAATATAATAGACTACTAGAACTAGAAAATGTAAATGCTGAACTTCTGCCTAAATTCCACATGTTCTTTTATGTTTTATGCTATTATATTCTTTGTTTTTATAGAAAAAAATAAAGGCAAAGTTGTTGTTTCAGAAGACATTGATGAAAAGTCTGACGATGCACACAATGAGGATGACACACTTGGAGATGACAAAGTAGATGAACCTGCAGAAGTTGTTCTTGAACCAACAGACCAACAAGGAACTGTGGTTTGCCTTGGGGAAGACTCTACTACAGATCATTCCGAATGTCTAGATGGAGCTGAGGAAGCATTGGCGCCCAAGATTTCTAACAGCACAGGTATTGAAATCATACATATTGGGCATGCACGTTTAAATCCCTTTCACAAGCCCTTACATATTTGATTTTACAGCACATAAGGAGGAAAAATATATAAATAGCTTCACTGTCCAGAAAATGGCTGGAGACATATTGGTGTGCTGCAAAAATCTGGAACAAATGAAAGAGCTTGCTTAACCTGGTTGATATGTTTGGCAAAATATTTTGAAAGTTTTTTTTCTTTTTTATGTTTAACGTTTTCAAAGATTATATAGCTTTATATAATATATTTTTAAAAATACAGCTTAGTCACAAATATTGCACTAATATCATCGTCAGCAAGTCAAATATATGACATATTTATGATATTTCATATCGTGTCTATATTAGGTTTTTGAACTGATGTTCTATATTTTTTCATGATCCCCTCTCTTACTAATTTTTTTTTTTTTTTGGGAGACACATAACGGTTGTCATTACATCGCACGTCTTTAAACTACAACTATGGCTAAAAAAAAATGCAGTAGGGCTGCCATGCACAACCTTAAAATGTTATTTTTTAATAATGGAGCAAGAGAGATCTATATACTCCCCCAACATTGTTCACCAAAATTACAATGTTGAAATTGGTATTGATGGCAGGTCTAAGGTTTGATGGTGTCAGAAAAAAGCCATTACAGCATTTGTGCAGCCCCACTGCATGGTAAAAAAATTGCTTGACACTGAGATTTCTTTCAGCTGTTATTTTAATTGCAGAATTCCATTGTCTCAGGGAACATTGTGGTATCATAGAACCTTTTTTTTATAATTTAATATTATTTCATGTGTAGTAAAAGAGGGGATTCAATATGCGAAGTGCATATGCACTTATATTAAAAAATCACATTTAAATAAATGTTAAAACAAACCTGCAATACAATTATGCACACGTGGTTATGTCTATTCTTGTACTGTTCATTCTCCATCATGGCTGTACGCTTCATCATGCACATTGCATAATCTTGCTTATTGGTCATCTGGTGTCATTCCTGATCATAGCTGTTTAAAAAAGGGTGCCGTTTTAAACCATGCAATATAGGCCTTTTTGTATTACCTATTGCATTGTGACAGATGTGTGTGCATCATTTGATGTTATAACTAGAGTTAAGCGAACCCGAACTGTAAAGTTCGGGTCCGTGCCGAACTTTGGGGTGTCCGTGACCCAGACCCGAACCCGGACATTTGAAAAAAAGTTTGGGTCTGGGTTCTGGGTTCGGGTATTTGATCCCACCTGTTGAATAGCTGCAGGGCAGCCAATCAACAAGCGTTTCACTGGTTTGCCCTTAGAAGCCATCACAGCCATGCCTACTAATTTATGGGCTTGGGTCTTGGGTCTGGGTTTGAAAAAAAGTTTACAGGCCCAAGCCCAGACCCAGTGCCTGTGGGGTTTCAAGCCGTGCCTGGGCTTGAAATGTCAAGCCCAAGCGAATTGAGATCAATATTGTAGTTTACTACGTGTGTGTAGACAGTGTTACGTTATCCATTATGTTTTTCCGGATATAACGTACCAAATTTTGCCGTGGGAAAAAATTTGTCGATACTAGTCCTTACTGTGGTCTACTGGTTATTCGTTCTAATACGTTACACGTACTACTTCGCATGTCGGTACTACCTCTTACTTGTCATGTTCTTATCT
>BLSH010520290.1:998563-1019945 GCA_018402905.1 Glandirana rugosa | reverse complement strand
AAAAAAAATTAAAAACCCCAAAAATGAATTCTCATCATCCGTAAACGCGACCACTTTTGCGCAAACCAATCAATAAACGCCGATTGCGATTTTTTTTATCGCAAATATGAGGAAGAATATAAATCGGCCAAAAACGGTGAAAAAAAATGTTTTTTTATATTTTTTTTTTGGATTTGTATTTTAGGAAAAAGTAAGAAATTTGGGTTTTTTTGCAAAATTGTCGCTCTTCTTTTGTTTATAGCGGCGATCAGAAATGACGCAGCGGTGATCAAATACCACCAAAAGAAAGCTCTGTTTGTGGGAAAAAAAGGACGCAAATTTTGTTTGGGTACAACGTCGCACGACCGCGCAATTGTCAGTTAAAGCGACGCAGCGCCGAATCGCAAAAAGGGCTCCGGTCCTAAAGCTGGAAATCCTTCCGGGGCTGAAGTGGTTAAACTATTATTTGAATATAGTTACGTCACAACACACATTTTCCTAACAATATTGATTACAAATAAACAAACTGTAGTCATACTAACACCCTTTTTCCAGCGAATCTGGAATATCTTGCCAGGATAACATATTTTTGTACCCTTTCAACATGTATACTTTCATATAATATATATATATATAAATAGTTCCAAAATGCCTCTGTATAAATTCCCATAGAGATTCCTTTAATGAGAGATGTTTGTCTATTGTTTACCTTTCGCAAAGCTTAGACAATAGTTGGTCACTGGATAACTAGACTAGAGTTGAGCGAACCCAAACTGTAAAGTTCGGGTTCGTACCGGACTTTAGGGTGTCCGTGTCCTGAACACGGACATTTGAGCAAAAGTCCGGGTTCGGGTATTTTTCGCGCCTTTTTGGGCAGCCAATCAACAGGCGTTTCACTCGTTTGCAATTAGAAGCCATCACAACCATGCCTACTAATGGCATGGCTGTGATTGGCCAGTGCATCATGTGACTCAGCCTCTATATAAGCTTGAGTCACGTAGTGCTGCATGTCACATCATCTCATACTAGTGTAGGGAGAGGATGCTGCTGCTGCTGTGAGGGACGAATTAGCTTTATAAAATCATCTCATATTAGTGTAGGGAGAGGATGCTGCTGCTGGTGTGAGGGACAGATTAGCTTTAGAAAATCATCTCATATTAGTGTAGGGAGAGGATACTGCTGCTGCTGTGATGGACAGATTAGCTTTAGAAAATCATCTCATACTATTGTAGGGAGAGGATGCTGCTGCTGCTGTGAGGGACAGATTAGGTTTAGAAAATCTGTTAAAAACAGCAATTTATTGGTGGGTGGATGCTAGAGGAGATTTTTGTTTGCTAGAGTACATTTTGTTTGCTAAGCAAAGTGCCTCATATAAAACCTAAGCAATTTTCCTGTTTGTTAGGTGGGCGTTTGCAGCCATTTTTGCAAGTGCAGTGCACTTGCAACTGCTTGTGTGTCAGGGACACTACTTTAACCTCCTTGGCGGTATTCCCGAGTGTGGCTCGGGGTATGTTTTCACTGCAAATAGCAGTAACCCCAAGCCACACTTGGGATTGCATTGCTGGATCCAGGCTGGGTTACTCACCTTGTCCCAATAATGCAGCAAGTTCACCCTGCTGTGTCTGCGGGCTGTGTCCTCCGCCCGATGCCTTTGTGTGCTGGGCTCCATTCCCTGCGAGTGTCACGTCGCACGGGGGGCGGAGCCTGGTGGGAAATTTAAAAAGTGAAACACACAGTAAACATACAGTATACTGTAATCTGTAAGATTACATTACTGTATGAAATCATTTCACATTCTCTTTGTCCCTAGTGGTTTGCCCAGTGCCCTGCATGCACTTTTATATTATATATGTCATTCTTTCTGCCTGGAAACTTGAGAACGTCCATGGCATAAAAAAGTGTCCCTTTACATCAAAAGTGACCAGGGAGGTTAATAGTGTTCTGTTAGTTCAGTTGGCAACATTTTGGCATATTTAAATACTGTTTTTACATTGCATTTTTTTGTGAAAAATATTACATTTGCGGCCAGCGGGGCATTTCGTTCACAAAATTAAAAAAGTGCGTCTACATTGCTGGTTTAAAAAAAAAATCCTAAATACTACATTTGCAGCAAGCGGTGCATTTCTTGCACAAAAATAAAAAGTGTGTCTACATTGCTGGTTTAAAAAAATATATATTCTAAATACAACATTTGCGGCCAGCGGTGCATTTCTTGCACAAAAATAAAAAGTGCGTCTACATTGCTGGTTTAAAAAAAAATATATTTTAAATACTACATTTGCGGCCAACGGTGCATTTCTTGCACAAAAATAAAAAGTGCGTCTACATTGCTGGTTTAAAAAAAAAAATATTTTAAATACTACATTTGCGGCCAACGGTGCATTTCTTGCACAAAAATAAAAAGTGCGTCTACATTGCTGGTTTAAAAAAAAAAATCCAAATACTACATTTGCGGCCAGCGGTGCATTTCTTGCACAAAAATAAAAAGTGCTTCTACATTGCTGGTTTAAAAAAAAAATATTCGAAATACTACATTTGTGGCCAGCAGTGCATTTCTTGCACAAAAATAAAAAGTGCGTCTACATTGCTGGTTTAAAAAAAATTATTCTAAATACTACATTTGCGGCCAGCGGTGCATTTCTTGCACAAAAATAAAAAGTGCTTCTACATTGCTGGTTTAAAAAAAAAATATTCCAAATACTACATTTGTGGCCAGCGGTGCATTTCTTGCACAAAAATAAAAAGTGCGTCTACATTGCTGGTTTAAAAAAAATTATTCTAAATACTACATTTGCGGCCAGCGGTGCATTTCTTGCACATAAATAAAAAGTGTGTCTACATTGCTGGTTTAAAAAAATATATTCTAAATACTACATTTGCGGCCAGAGGTGCATTTCTTGCACAAAAATAAAAAGTGCGTCTACATTGCTGGTGAAAAAAAAAAATATTCTAAATACTACATTTGCGGCCAGCTGTGCATTTCTTGCACAAAAATAAAAAGTTGCGTCTACATTGCTGGTTTAAAAAAAAAAGAATAATAAATAGTGCTACATAGTACATTTGCACCTTTCTGTGCATTTCTTGCACAAAATTAAAAAGTGCATCTACATTGCTGGTTTAAAAGAAAAGAATAATAAATAGTGCTATATAGTACATTTGCACCTTGCTGTGCATTTCTTGCACAAAATTAAAAAGTGCGTCTACATTGCCGGTTTAAAAAATAATATAAATTTGTGCTAAATAGTACATTATTATAATAGTGCTGCTGGTGCTGCTGGTGTTGGTGAAGCTCCTGTTGCAAGGAGAGGACGTGGTCGATCTGTGCCATCTACATGCACAAGTGAAACACCTTCCTCAGGTGCGAGTAGCCGACAGAACCTTCAACGTTATATGGTAGGCCTGGATGCCGCTCAACGAATGGTGAGGCCAGACAAATACAGGCAATAGTAAATTGAGTGGCTGACAATGCCTCCAGTTCCTTCACATTGTCTCCCACCCGGTCCCTTGCTAAAAGCTCAGAGTTGGCACCTGAACCCCATGGCCATCTGTCTTTCACCTCAGCCCCTTGTAAATCAGCCAAGCAGCCTGAGCCCCAAGTCATGCAGCAGTCTCTTATGCTTTTTGATTACTCTGCTGGTGTGCTTTCTGTGGGCCATCCACATAGCCCTGCCCCAGAAGTGGAAGACATTGAGTGCACCGATGCCCAACCACTTCTGTTTCAGGATGAGGACATGGAAACACCAGCGCAGCACGTCTCTGATGATGACGAAATACAGGTGCCAACTGCTGCGGCTTTCTACAGTGTGCAGACTGACAAGGAGGGCAGTGGTGAAGAGGGGGTAGAAGATGATGTGGAGGATGTTGAGGTCCTAGACCCCACATGGAATGAAGGTCATGCGAGTGACGTGTGCAGTTTGGAGGAAGAGGTGGTGGTTGCACAGAGGCACCAGCACAGCAAAAGAGGAAGCATGTTGCAAAAGCGGAGCGACCGTCCCCTAGACAGTACGCCTGCTACTACCCACCGCACCCAGGGACCTAGCACACCAAAGGCAGCTGAAAGGAGTTCCCTGGCGTGGCAGTTCTTCAGACAATGTGCTGACGACAAGACACGAGTGGTTTGCACGCTGTGCAATCAGAGCCTGAAGCGAGGCATAAATGCTCTAAACCTGAGCACAACCCCCATGACCAGGCATCTAAATGCAAAGCACAAGCTGCAGTGGAATAAGCACCTCAAAATCCAAGTAAGGTCTCGGGCTCCTCCTGCTTCCTCTTCTGCTGCTGCCTCGGCCTCTTCCTCCACCTCTACAGTGCCAGTGTCACCTGCCACCCAGCAAACAGACGATGTGACAGCAATGCCACCATGTCCACCACCGTCCCCAAGCATTTCCACACAGTCCCATGGAAGCTTACAGCTGTCCATCTCCCAAACACTGGAGAGAAAGAGGAAGTACCCCCTACCCACTTGCGATCCCTGGCCCTGAATGCCAGCATTTCAAAATTCCTGGCCTTTGAAATGCTGTCATTCCGTCTGGTGGACACGGACAGTTTTAAAAACCTGATGGTGGTGTCTGTCCCACAGTACATGGTTCCCAGCCGCCACTACTTTTCCAGGCAAGCCACCCCTGCACAAACAAGTCAGGGACAAGATCAAGTGTGCACTACGCAATGCCATCTGTGGCAAGGTCCACATAACCACTGATACCTGGACCAGTAAGCACGGGCAGGGATGCTATATCTCGCTAACTGCACACTGGGCAAATGTAGTGGCAGGTGGGCCTGAGGCGGATAGCAGTTTGGCGCATGTCCTTCCACCACCGAGGATTGCAGGGCATTTCTCTTTGCCTCCTGTTTCCTCCTCCTCCTACTCCGCTTCCTCTTCCTCTATCACCTACTCATCCTGTCAGCGTAACACCTTCACCACCAACTTCAGCACATCCAGGGGGAAACGACAGTAGGTTGTTTTAAAACTGATATGTTTGGTTGATAAACCCCACACTGCGCAGGAGCTGTGGACAGGAATTGAACAACAGACCGATGAGTAGTTGTTGCCACCGAGCCTCAAGCCCGGCCTGATGGTGTGCGACAATGGGCGAAATCTCGTAGCAGCTCTGGGCCTAGCCGGTTTTACGCACATCCCTTGCCTGGTGCATGTGCTGAATTTGGTGGTGCAGAAATTTCTAAAAAACTAGCCAGATATGTCAGAGCTGCTGCAGAAAGCGTGGGCCATCTTCTGTGCATGCTTTCGGCGTTCTCACCCTGCTGCTGCAGCGGAACTTCAGCCTCCTATGCGATGTGCCCACAAGGTGGAACTCCACCTTGCACATGCTGGAGAGACTGTGCGAGCAGCAGCAGGCAATAGTGGAGTTTCAGCTGCAGCACGCACGGGTCAGTCGCTCTGCGGAACAGCACCACTTCACCACCAACGAGTGGGCCTCCATGCGAGACCTGTGTAGCATATTGCGGTGTTTAGAGTACTCCGCCAACATGGCCAGTGCCGATGACGCTGTTCTCAGGGTTACTATCCCACTTCTATGTCTCCTTGAAAAAACACTTTGGGCGATGATGGAAGAGGATGTGGCACAGGAGGAAGAGGAGGAAGAGGGGTCTCAGAGGGTGGGTTCCTGCACCAGCATAGGCCAGGTAAAAAATTTGCAAGCCAGGGGAAAGTTCTGGAGGATGAGGAGGATGAGGATGATGAGGAGGAACCGTGTTCACAGCAGAGGGGCACCCAATGCAGCTCATGGGCATCACTGGAGTGTGGCTGGGGGGATACGGAGGACACAGATGATACATATCCCACAGAGGACAGCTTGTCTTTGCCTCTGGGCAGCCTGGCACACATGAGTGACTACATGCTGCAGTGCATGCGCAACGACAGCCGAGTTGCCCACATTGTAACTTGTGCTGATTACTGGGTGGCCACCCTGCTGGATCCCCGTTACAAGGACAATGTGCTGTCCTTAATTCCCTCACTGGAGCGTGATCGGAAGATGCGCGACTAGACGCGCTGCTGAAGGCATTCCCAAATGACACTGGGGGCTCAGTGGAAGCACAAGGCGAAGGCAGAGGAGGAGGAAGAGGTCACCAACGCACCTGTGGCACCACCAGCACCTCTGAAAGCAGGGTTAGCATGGCCGAAATGTGGAAAAGCTTTGTCAGCAGCACGCCACAACAAACAGCACCACCAGCTGATAGGCAACATCTTAGCAGGAGGCAGCATTTCAGCAATATGGTGGAAAAGTATGTGTGCACACGTCATAACGTACTGACTGATAAGTCTGCCCCATTCAATTTCTGAGTCTCCAAATTGGGCACATGGCCTGAGCTTGCCCTTCATGCCTTGGAGGTGCTGGCCTGCCCTGCAGCCAGTGTTTTGTCTGAGCATGGCAGGGGGCGTTATAACAGACAAGCGCAGCTGCCTGTCCACAGGCAATGTGGACAAGCTAACGTTTATTAAAATGAACCAGGCATGGATCCCACAAGACTTGTCTGTACCTTGTGCAGAATAGACATTTATCCCGGCCTCACACAGCCATTGGTATACTTAAGTGAACTTATTTTTTTTTTTATAGAACATAAGTCTTTATTGGAATTTGTAACAGGGGAAACATGAAAAATAAATGGTACATTTTATATGGAAAAAGTGAACCCGTGCTAGAACATCTCTGGGTTTGTCTGCAGATAGTGATATTTTTTTTCTAGTATATCTCAATATTTTGGGGGCTACCAGAATTAGAAAAAAAAAAAACAAACAAACAAAAAACAGTGTTGGCTACCTCCTCCTCCTCTACTGCCACTTCCCCCTACACTGCCACGGTCACCGCCACCTCAGCCTCCTACTCCACATCCACCTCCTCCATTTTTTATTTTTTTATTGTGATTTTAAGTTATTTCCCTATCCACATTTGTTTGCGGTGCACTTGTCCTACTCTTACCCCCATTTGGCTTCCTTTTGCAGCCCTCTAGCCCTTTCCAGGACTTTTTTAGAGCCATTTTATTGCCCAAAAGTTCGGGTCACCATTGACTTCATTAGGGTCCGGGGTCAAGTTCGGGGCCGAACTCGAACTTTTTATCGAAGTTCGGCCGAACCCGCCGAACCCGAACATCCAGGTGTCCGCTCAACTCTACTTGCTCATCAGTTGTGTCCACAAGTCTACCTGTGTTTTCACACTCCACATTCTTGTAAATATCAGGCAGTTCAATTTTTATCACAAGTGTGTGAGTATATCATAAACCATTGTTTCTATCCCCAGTTCTGTAAGCAGGCTTGTTTACAGACCCCCAGCAGTTTGAGGAAAAACAGAATGTCTCTGTGTGAGGAACTGACATGGCTTGAGACCTGAAATAACCTTTCAATATTTTGGCCTATCCAAAAATTAGATCTGTCAGTATTAAAGAGGTTGTAAACCTCAACGAAAAAAAACCTTGCAAGACCAAGGCATAATGAGCTAATATGCGTCCCATACTAGCTCATTATGAAATACCTCAGCATGATGCTGTGGATCAGTTTCCGGCATCCCGCTGACATGGCTGACATGTCTCCCGGAGTGATTGGTGATGGTCGGACCCGCGCTGTGATTGGTCGGAGCCACGATGATGTCACTCCCGCAAATGCGTGCGGGAGCCGCTGGTCATGGCGCGGGCCCTGAAGAAACGGCACCAGCGGGCCGCTTTTTCAGTGTGCATGCGTTGATGACTTTGGCAGCAACGCATATACTGAATATCTCCTAAACTGTACAAGTTTAGAAGATATTCACGGTACTGTGGCAGTGGGACCTGTGCTACCTGGCAGAGTGCTAGTTTACACTAGTTTTTGGAGAGACAGGCATGCTGATTGCACAGCTGTGTGCTGGGCTATTTAGTTGTGACCTGATTATAGCTCAGTGCCCCACCCAACAGACAGGAGGTCTGTGCCTGGGAGTCATGTGGACTCCCATTCCTCTGCAGGAGTCAGAGGTTAGAAACACAAGGTGGGTGTATGCGCACAACCATGCATATGTATATAGGAGGTGAGATGAAGACAAGACCGTTTATGGGTCAAAATTGTGATGAGGACAACATTATGGGAATGTGCATACTGTCATCAAAAAATACAAATATGGATATAAGTCAGGATGTGTAAACACATAACACACGTAATATGATAATAGGGAAAATATAACCATATATCGATAGGCAGATATCAGTCTATAAGTCCATGGACACTTTAGGCAGCCATCCAGAAAACAGAGCAGAACCAGACTCCAACGCTGAAAAAACAAAGGGAAAGAGGCGCCTCTAAGTGTAATTTGCACAGTTTATTTTTGAGAACATCAGGATTAAAAACACTCACATTTGAGCTGAATATGCAAGCATGAAAGTGCAGTCCAGGGTGGCCATCACTGTAGCAAGGTCCGGGTGAAGCTGGTAGAAGCACAGGCAGGTTGGAGGAAGCCGTTCAGAGCAGTAGAATGAAAAAGCCTGCGGGCTCAAGAACGAGGCTTGGAACACAAACAACGGGCGCAGGCCAGTGACATCACCAGTATGTGACGCGTTTCCTCGGCGTCCGACTCTGTTGGTGATAGAGCCGCGCCTCTTCCTCAGACAGGGACTACACGGGATTGGGCAATGTCCTATAAGTAGTAGTGACCTAAGGGAGGGGCTGGTGAGAAGGTTGGGCTGCATGAAAAATAGGTAAACAATGCGATATGGTAGCTAGGAAACAAACAACTCTAATCGCACCAAACATGAGTCATACCATAAGAAAACAAAACCAAAACAATAAAAACAATCAATCGATCCTAAAAACGAAAATGCAATGGTACAATCAGTAATGAAGCAATGATAAAAACAGTAATAACAACAATGATAATAAAAATAATAATAAAAGCGGGCTGCCCAGGTTATTTTGGGCGCCACCTGAGTAATCTATAAGCAATAAATGCTACGCAAAACTGCACTTGCGAGCCAATATACTAAAAAATAAAAATAAAAATAAAAATTATATATAATAAATATAATAAAGGAGAATACCCACAACAAACCTAGCTGAGGGCTAATTAGAAAAAACTGGATGATAATTTAATGAGAAACAGAAAAAATTATTATATTGTGTTATATAAATGCCTGTGTGCACACCCATATGCACACATATGCGTACACAAGAGAGACACCAGGCCCCTACACACAACACTACAACCCGCATAGTGGAGTGCAATTGGTGCATGTGCTATGATGGGATGATATATAAGTTGAGACATATATGTAAATATATATGACTGAGGCCCCCATTGCTTCTCTCTGTATATTATGCCAACCTGGCCATGGGGTATTGGGAAAAAAAGATACATTTTTGCCAATAATCCCTTTTCAGACAGTATCGTCTTCTATGGACGATATATAGATTACATCATTGTCATTTGGGATGGCTCCCCAAATTTCATCGGCCAGTTTGTGGACCATTGTAACAACAACCCCCATGGCTTGGCCTTTACTCATGTTTCGAACCCCCGACACTCTGGCATTCCTGGACCTAGAATTGTTCCATGATGGTGAACAAATTCAGGCCAGGAATTACACTAAACCAACATCCAGTAATTCCTTTCTACACTATAATAGCTGCCACTACCCCCCATGGAAAAAGAACATCCCCAAGGGGCAGTTTTGTAGGCTAAGGAACAACTGTACATCCACAAAGGATTATATATATTTTTTATTTTATTTTTTAGTATATTGGCTCCCAAGTGCAGTTTTGTGTAGCATTTATTGCTTATAGATTACTCCCGTGCTGGCGGAGGCAACTTAGTACTTTGGCTACATGTTGCCGGTGTTCATCCAGATTGGCAGAGAAAATCAGAATATCATCTAAATAGATGATCACAAACAGGTCTAGGTAGTCTCTAAAGATATAATTCACGAAGTGTAGGAACGTTGCAGGGGCGTTGCAGAGCCCGAAAGCCATAACCAGGTACTCATAGTGCCCAAAACGAGTACGGAAGGTGGTCTTCCACTCATCGCCTTCCCTGATACGGACCAGATTGTAGGCTCCCCGCAAGTCCAACTTGGTGATTATGGTAGCCGTCCCCAACCGTTGGAAGAGTTCAGGTACCAGAGCGAGAGGGTAACGGTTCTTCACCGCAATCTTTTTGAGTTCCCTATAATCGATGCAGGGTCGCAGAGTGTGTTTCACATGAGGGGAAAAATAATGTTCTAACACAGCCTATACAAGGCAGGAATGTGGATAATGATGATGTGTTTAATGTGTCCGCTGCGGAGCCACTTTGTCCTGTGTCTACTTGCACAGTTGGGGAGGTGCTGCATAGTACCTCTGATGAGAGTTCAACCAGTACAGACTGGGATGGTATGGCCAGATGGATATTAGCAACTGTGGAAGTCAGGAATAATAATGATAAATATGTTTCTTACAATGCTGATAATGTTCATGATAATGTTGTTGAGAAGTGTGGTACTGACAAGTACAGTCTTTCAGATGCTGTTGAGCCTCTTGGTCTGTCTATGCCTCCTTGGGCGGATGTAGTGATACAGAGCAAAACTTGCTGGGATGATTTGGCCAAGAGCCTAATTGCAATGCAGAATGAAATTTCTGGGGCTAAAGGTGTGGTGGACACTATGGATACTGTGCCGGGAGAGGTGACTGCTGAACAGCTTAAAGTCTAAGGTGCATTGGCTATTGCAGAAATTAACCCTCTCATGTGTGAAGGTCCGAGCAAGTGTAAACACACTGCGGAAATTATGTCCACAATGCATACAGAGAAAAATGTGTATTTTTGGATGACAGATATGCTTAATAAAATGCTAGCATCATGGAATGTACAGCCAGTGTATTGCCCTCTGTATTGCCCACTTCTCCTGTGATTGGAGAACTGGTACCACGGGATTCAGCTGATGGTAGCTCGATATTGCAGGCTGTACTGTGTAGAGATCGCAAATGTTGGAAACAATTACTGCAATGTTGGTTACTTTTATGGAAAGTGGCCTCACAGTTCTCTGCGAGGGTGCTTTCAGCGGCAGTTGTGTGCAGAATATCACTGTTCTGAAAACATCTGGAAACTGTGTGTGAAGAGCGAAACCATATGCATGCTCTTCTCTATGCTGTATTTTCAAACACACTATCCAGATGTTTCAAGTGCATGTGTATGGTTTCTCCCCGGCTTTAGGTAAAGTGTTCTATTCTATTTCCAGATGTATGAAGAAAAGATGTAATGTGTGAAGAACATCTGTTCTGGTGCAGAACACATGTGTGTGAATAGCAGATGTGCAATGATTGACGGTTTCATTTAAAGTGATACACACATTTTAAAAAGAAGTGTGAATAAAAGATGTGCAATGATTGACGGTTTGATTTAAAGTGACACACAGACTTGAAATAATTGTGCAGAAGAGATGTGCAATGATTGACGGTTTCATTTAAAGTGATACACACATTTTGCAGAACAGTGATATGGGTACTCCCGGCTTATTTATACTTTTTTGACACAGTTTGAAGATGATTTTAGAACAGTTCTATGGCCTCTAATGTTAATTAATACTTTTCAGACCCATTTTGAAGATGATCTCCATTTTTGCATTTTTTATGTTTTTATTTTTTTTAAATATTTAAAGTTATTTCCCTGTCCCCATTTCTTTGTAGGGCACTTATCCCACCCTTACCCACATTTTCCTTCCTTTTGCAGACCTCTAGGACCTTCCTGGGCTTTTTTACAGCATTTTTAAGATTTTTCATTAAAATTACCAGAACCCCGGACCCGAACCCGGACTTTTTTTGAAAAGTCCGGGTCCCGGACACCCCAAAGTTCGGTACGGACCCGAACTTTACAGTCCGGGTTCGCTCAACTCTAATCATCAACCAATAACAATTGTTTAACACAATTCCCCTGATCTAATTCAGAGAGTTCCTTAGGAGACGTAACTTTAGCTTTGGAAGCTTTGCTTCCTCTTGTTCCAAAGTTAGGTACCTATATTACTGTGTCCGTTAATCCCTAAGTTAAGGCACAAATAGGCACACTTGAGTGAACTTCAGATAAAAGCTTTGATAGTGATTGCTGACTTAGATTATACTAACTGTTAAAGAGGGACCTGTGCACAGGATTTTTGTAATCCACTAGGAAAACTGAGTCTGTACTGACAAAGAAGTATAGAAACAACTGAGTATGCTCAAAGGTAGGCTTCTGCCTGCTCACCACCCCGTTGATCACAGGAAATGGTCAGGCTGCTCAGGCTGTGCTGATGTCGCTGGAACTGATGGTGTCCACTTGCTCTTTGCTTTAGGGAAATCGTCTTCCACTGCTCTCCCTGCAGTTCTCTCCAGATCGACCGCCGCTCACACTTCAGATGCCCCTTACCTGGAACAAACTCAGGTGCTGGCATGCTGGTTCCACTGGTCACTCACTGGAACAAAGTAGTGTTGCAGCTCACTGGGGTGCTGTGTAATTTTAGCCCGCTGGATCACTTGACTAGGTCGCAGGCCACAATCCTGCTGAAAGCACACACAGATCCTTACTAGTCGATCACACCATCCAAAGTGATTGGAGCCAACTCCTCCCCCCACTTAAATAGGTTTTCCCACAAAGCATCTTTCCTCCAGGCAGCTCTGCAGCACAGCATCCTGGGAAATAAAGTCCTTCCATTGCAGAATCCAGGGACAGACTTCCTCTGTAGCACTACAAATCCCACAAGCAGTACCTCTCACATGGCCATTCTGTTCAGCAGTTTCAACACTAGAGGGGAGTCTCCCAATATCATTAAACATGAAATGACCCATGTTAAAGGAGCACTGTTTAACTCCTGGCTACACTGAAAATGAGAGAGCGCTGGATGAAGGTCAGTTCTGGACAATGGGTGTAGAACTAGGTCACCTATAGTCCTGGGAGAGTAGGTCTGGGGAAGGTGATAGGGAACCCAGGGCCAGAAGGTAGATGTGATGACAGAAATCAGTGGGACCCCAAGGGTTAGAAAGAATTGCTGCGCACCCGGAAGATGCGGGTGGAGTGCCCATTTAGAGAAAAGCTTGGGCATGTTGGGACTCCTGATGCTGATAGTTGGCACAGAGATGCTAAGGTGAAGTACTGGTGGAAACATACCCAGAAAAAGAGTTGGGCCTATGCAGCTAATGGCTGGCAAAGACGTGTCCCATCCATAGTGACGGGTTTATGTGTTCCTCCCTCAGGTTCGAAACAAAGGGGGTGGATATGTGGCAGTGGGACCCAGTGCTAGATGAGGAGTTATATCAACCTGGGAATTATATTATGATCTCCAGACTACTATACCTTGTGAGAAAGTTAATTGCTAGGCAGTGGATGTCACCTAACTCCCCGACTAGAAAGTAATGGGCAGAATACGTCAACTTTTTATTTCTAAGAGATCAACTTACATACAGCATCATAATGCCCAGTGTAAGTTTCAGATGATATAGCAGGGCTAGCTGGATGTCCCTGGGTTAGCTCTGTCTCAATTAGTCATGGACAGGTTGTTGCAAGTGTAAGGTTTAATAAGTGCAATCCATGGTGTATATTCATACTTCAACATCAGTAGTGTGGTTATAGCCTGTTACTGGTCCTAATGGCCTAATGTATAAGTGACTGGTTCACTGTTTTATTTTGTTCATACTGGTTTTCCTAGTGTAGTAGCTGTATAACTGTATGCTACATGTGTACTACAAATTATTTTGCACATTTGATATATAAGCTTCTACTTTTATTGTATTAAAAGTTTTTGGATTAAAAAAAAAAGCTGGTAATTCTGCCATAAAGATGATTGTTCAACCACCGTACATTGTAGTGCATTGGGAAAAATGCTGCAGGTCCAGCAAAAGCTGTGTTTAGTTCTTACTGCAACACACGTTAAAGAGCATATTTTATTTATTTATTTATTTTTAAAGCAAGAATGTTAACAACAGAGTTGACCATAACAGTTTGCTGAAAAGTTGATACAGTGGTAGTTATATAACAGTACAATATCAATATACATCAAGTGATTTGGGGAGGTTAAACATTAAACATTGAATGGAATACCACATTTTAATGTGGTAACTGCTCCAAAACAGCTTAAATGCCATAAAAGTGCTTTAGCATACACTGAATAATCTAACCTGACATTAAAATAAAAACAGAAAGTATTTTGCAGCCCCTAAATATTTTGGTTGCACAATTGTTTCAATTATGTCAAGGTTATAAGAACAAATTCTCGCTATCCTCTTAGGCCCTGCCTCTTGCAGCCTTTTTGGGAGACCCAGTGCTTCCCCCAGGCTTCACCAATCTTCACAGATTTACCTGGTGCATGGCTTTAGGTGTACTTTACATAAATTGGTTGAGAACTCCGCGTTTATCTCCTTCCAATCCCTGCAGGCTAAATGTCATGCTCCAAATAGTGAAATTTTCCATTATCTGCAGATAAAGCACTTTTATTTAACTTGTTTTAAGGTAGAAGCTGCAATGGCGGCTGGTGGTAATTTTTTGCCCGTCTTCATTCAGGGGCCATGGACTCCGGCTGTGTGACTGGCCAGAGCAGTGTGACATCACTCCCACGCATGCATGCGGGAGCCGCCGGTCACCCGCTGATGACATCATTGGCGCAGTATGCGGTAAATATCTCCTAAACGGTGCACGTTTATTTACAGTACCTACATTCTAGGCTTACTTTAAAGTACAAATCATACAGGAGGGTATGAGCGAAGCTTTGAGGAAGGGGGTGCGTCCCCGAAATGCTTCAGCTTTTATCCTGCCTTGTGCTTTGATTTTATCACGTCCTGTCTTCATACACTTTGTGAGTACCCTCCTTAATTAAGTTTTTGAATAAATTAATTTTTTTGGTAATGCACTAGGTGTGTGCCCCTTCCTTTTTTCTTGTTTTGGGTATACACCTCTTTAAGGGAAAGCCAAGTGAAATACTACAAAAAAACTGTGTAAATTGCCATCCAGAAGAACTAAGTTTACTAGTCACCTCTCCGTTGGCAGGAGATGGAGACGCTCCCCAGCAGTGTGCTATTGGTATATTGGTGATATAAGTACAATAGATATGTAGTGCAGCCATGCTCATTTAGGTTTAATGTGAGAAAAATAAATAAGAAATGGCATAAGTATAACATTTTTAATGCACATGTAACATAATTAGAAACACGATTTATAAATAGTAATAGATTTCATACATACTGTGGGGTGTTAGCTCAATGGGGATCACCTTTCCTGGGAAAAATGCAGTCCAAACGGCAGGTTTGCTTAAATTCTGTCTTGTAGCCAGGTTTATTTAAAAGGTTGCATGTAGAAATCGAATAAACAAAACAGAAAATAAATCCTTGCTATCCAGGCACTAACTAAGCATTTCAGTTTTTCCTAACTGAGCGGTGCAGGGCTTCTCCCAGACACCCACAAAACATAGGCAGTGCAAACCTTTTTGCCTCAGTCCATAAGCAAACTTCCTTATGTCAGCTCTCTCAGGCTGATGGTTCCTGAGTCCCAGGCCAGAGCAAAACTCTGCTCTCCTGATTATTTAAGTCCCCTGATGGTGGACTCCAGTGAACCACAAAATCTGGTCCAGAACCAACCCTTCCAAGGTGGCTGGTAAAATCCAGACTAGATTCCACCTTAGTCCACTGCAAATGAATGTAAGCGAGATGACACGTATCGTCTATCGATCACCTCGCCCCGTATAATGTTACAATACATACATTTACACAAAGCAATAAGGCCAAACCAATCATTTCATGTCACAGGAATGTTATACAGCACTATCAAACAGCTTATAAATATGCATGCGCTGAAGACAAAATGCAATTTACATGCAGGGTGAATAGCCTGTAATGAATAGAGGAGAGACAAATTCACATCAAGTTAAGTTACAAGCCAAGGTTATTGTGAGCATGATGGTATACTCTACCTGCAGCCTAGTTATAGCATTGCTGGGAGATTTAATCTTTCACTTGTCTCCCTTTCCAATATACACCTTCTAGCAGGTTCATAGTCCCCTCCCAAACAGTAATTAAGCCACCCAGCAGACTTACAGTATATTTTTCTAGCAGTGAATATGCACCACAGTAGACCCATTTTATCCCTCCAAAAAGTGTACAAGTGCACATCATCTCTAGCGGGTACATATTGTCCCTCTCCATTCTATATTCCCACTCTTTATCCCCACCCACCTAGAACAACATTATTACGAGACAAATAGACGAGAATTGCATATTGTTAGTGCTATATCACTCACTGACCTTTTTTTTTTTTTTTTTTGCAAAATAGGGCTCCCTTCAGTCTTCCTGGTGGTAACTATGCTGCAAGGTGGGACCTGTGTTAGAGTACCAATTGGCTGCTGAGGGTTTTTGATCAGAGTACAAATGCATAACATAAGGGTACTTTACACAATGTGCAGCTGCTACATATACACTATATCACCAAAAGTATTGGGACGCACACAGGGCTGTCGATAGAAATCATGGGGCCTTGTACAGCCTACCCGACAGGAGCCCCCCCCCCCCACCACACAGAAAATAACAAAGTGATATTTTGATAAAAATACACTAAAATCATTATCAGCTAACACAAAGCTCAACATAACTTACACAATTTCCGCTAAATCTAAAATCGAAAACTATATTGAGGTAATAATAAAAGCTCTATGTGTGAATGAGGTTTTGGAGCTCATTCACATGGGCCATGTGGCTTGTACCATATGAATCAGTGGATTGTTTATGTGGCTGGAGCCACCTGAAGTTGTGTGCAGGCAGCCTATGCTACGTTATGTGTGTACAGCCCCCAATGCAAACAGTAGGCATTTGGGGCCACTCACCCACACGTGCACACCTGCCAGATTAAAAGCTGCAGTTGTGTTCATACAGCTGTTGTGTCCCCATAGAGTAGCAGGTGGCTCCAGCCACATGAACAAATCACTCATTCACATGGCAAAGAGAACCTGTGTGAATGAGCCCTTTTTTGTTTTTGTTTTTTATTTTTTTACAATTTAATTTTTTTTTTAACAACCCTGTTGGGCAAATAAATGAACAGGAAGTGCTCTCTACAGAGGATCTCTGTTCGTTCACAAGCTGAAGAATAGTAAACACAGTTTACTATGCTTGAGTTAAGATTGAACATGGCAAATGATTGGTACTGATCACTCACTATGTTCATTGAGAAAAAAGGAAATGAAGGGGTTAGTAAATATAACATATTTACCAATCCCCACCACTATCCTGAAATGATCCCCCTGTGCGCTGGGAGAGGAGAAGAAACCACTGCTGTGGAGGGTAGAGAGGGATCAGGGCTGCTGGAGGGAGGGAGTTGGATACTGGACAGAGAGAATGACCATAGTGGCTCCCCCTGCAACAGCTGAAAGCTGGTGGAAGAGAAAGGAGGAACCAGCTGTGCTGCAGGGGGAGCCACACACACAGATTAATGATTAATACATATTCATAGATTTTTTTTTTTAATTATGAAAAAAAAAAATAGAAATATTGTGAAATGATTAAAGGTTATTATAGGTAATGGAATGGGACTTACCTGGAGTTGTGCCTATAACTGAACTAGCGCTGAGACTCAATTAAGAATCCTGTAATGATAGATCTAAGCTATAGGTGTTAGAAAAGGGGGCACATTAACCAGATCAGTTAGTAAAGGGTTAAATAGAAGTGATTAAGCAGTGATACATAGATTTGTAGAGGGAACTGAGTCTGAATGGGTGATGACAGTGTAGAGAGGGAGAAGAAGCAATGTTACATTGGATAGGGGAATGAGAGATTTGTGTCAGTGAACTGAGGGGGAACCAGATTCGGAGAGGAGTGGGAAGCCCAGCTACATAAACACTAAGGGGCGCTGGATAAGATAAGATTAAAGACATCTATGGCTGTGACTGTGTCAGGGAGGCAGAGCTGGAGGGGGGAGATCAGAAAAGAATATACAGGCTGGGCAATTGAAGGAATGGGATGGACTGTGAGACAGGATAGATCGGATGGGAGACGTAGTACAGGAGTGACTGTAAGGAGACTAACCTGGGCACAGTCAATGAGAAGGGAGATTGGCGTGTGATTGCAGGGATGAGGGGCGATATATGGCAGGGAGAGTGAGCAGGGCAAGAATCTGGAGGGAGTCAGTGAGAAACAAACATAATAGAAATAGAAGAGAATGCATGGGAAGCAGAGCTAACATTAGAGTACAGGGCCGTGTAGCAAGAGAATGACAGGAGGCTGTGAATCGGCTGAAAATGTAGCAGAAAGGGGATAAAGCCGCTTCTCAGCTGCTGGGCCCCCTGTTGAACTGAAAGAGTGTGGGCTTTGTACTGGAGGACCAGTGGTAGTCCCTCATTAGCGGCCCTGCACCCACATGAACTTTTTTTTTTTTAATCAGAAAGAAGTTTATTTGAAAAAATATAAACAGTTAAACATGTTTCTCAGACAACTATGTCACATTTATGCATAGGTTATTCAACATTTTCGGTATACTTATACTTTCTTTGCTTTGACTTATACATTACATATATCACCCCATGCCACCCTACCCTTTTCCACTCGCCCATTAACTATCCAGGCCCATCTTATAGATAGTTGTCTATTCGCCCACCTATGTGGTTGCTCCGTCCGGGGAGCCTGACTCCCATTCTACACCAGTAGTCGGTCCAGGATTAGGTCTACCAGGGCTAGCCCCGGGGTATCCAACCAGGGGTCCCACAGGTCATTAAATTTTTGAGGTCTGCCCCTATGCTGATATATGTACTTTTCCAGTCGCAGCGTGTCACCCATCTGTCCCATCCATTCCCTGAGTGTGGGGGGATCCGCCGCCCTCCAATGTGTCAGTATTAGCCTTCTGGCCTGAAATAGTGCCCTCGCGATTGCCTGCCTCTGTTTGACCTCCGTAATAAATTCTTCCAGTATACCCAGTATACACGGCCTAGGGTCAACTGGGACTTCAACCCAGTACACCCTGTTAATGGTGTCCACCACCCCTGTCCAATAGCGGTGCAACTTTGGGCATCTCCAGAGGAGGTGTATAAGATCTCCCCGGTCTCTCGAGCACCTGGTGCACTCTGGACTATCCTTCACCCTCATTTTATGCAATCTTGCTGGTGTGCGGTGCACTCGGAGTACAATGTATAATTGTGACAGGTGTTGGGAAACATTTAGAGAACATGAATGGATAGCCTCCAGAACCTCCTCCCACTGCGTGTCCTCAAACGGGCCCACATCCCTCTCCCACTTATCCAATACCCCCAACGGGAAACCCCTTCAGGTATAAGGAGGCCAACATGCTATAGCAGTGTGAAATAAAGCCCTTAAATTGTGAAACCTCACTCATAAAGTGGAAGACGGGGGTGGGGGAATTGACCCACAGCTCTTCTCCCTCCTGTTGAACCACTGCGTGCTTAAGTTGCATGTAGTTGAGCCACATAGAATCCTTTACCCCAAATTTGCTTTCCAGCTCCGTAAAGGAGAGTAATTTGCCTTGAACGAAAATGTGTTTTAAGTGCGTAACCCCATGTTTCCTCCACCTCAATCCTGCTGTCAAAAGTTTTAGTTCTGGATACCTGCCATTATCCCATATGGGGCTGAAACTGGTGTAACCCTGTACCCCCTGGAGTTGCCTTGTTCTATTCCACACCTTCTGCATCAATGCATATGTGGGGAATTTCCTGTTTGATTTGGCATATGCTAAAGCTTCCAGTCCCTGTGCTATCTCCGCTGTCCCTGTAGAACAGTTAAGTATAGTGATTATGGGATCTTTACGGTCCATCTGGTCTACTTTTTCCCCATCCATCACTCTAGCAATGTGTTGGAGTTGTCCTGCTAAATAGTACAGCCAGGGGTTGGGCAACGCCAATCCCCCTGCCTCCTTCGGCTTTTGGAGTTGTTCCAGTTTGATCCTTGGGGGCCTATCCAACCAAATAAGGGACCTAAACATCTTGTTAATGATTCTGAATACCTTAATAGGAATTACCACCGGGGCATTGTGTAGTACATACAGGAGTTGAGGCATAATGATCATCTTAATTAGGTTTGATCTTCCTGCAACTGAGAGCTTAAATTTCGACCATACCTTTATTTTGTCCCTAATACGGTTCAACAAAGGGGCCAAGTTTAGGGAGACATATTCAAGGGGGTTAGGTGTAATGTGAATTCCCAAGTATTTGAATGTCTCCACCATTGGGATATGTTGAGTCGAAGGGCCTATATCTCCTGCAGGCTTGTCCAGCCTCATCATAGAGGACTTAGTCCAATTAATGACCAGGCCGGAGAACCTCCCAAACGTGGTGACATCAGACATGGCCTCCCGCAGAGACCCTGACGTGTCCCCAAGTAGCAGCAGAGTATCATCAGCATAAAGCATGATTTTCTCTTCCATATTATCGTATTGAAACCTCTTTATCCTCGAGTTGGCACGGATCCTAGCTGCCAGTGGCTCCATGGCCACTGCAAACAGCAGGGGGGACAAAGGGCACCCCTGCCTTGTACCCCTATGCAACTTAAATAGGCTAGACACCCGGCCCGCCTCCCGGATCACCGCTACAGGAGCACTATACAACAGCTTTACCCATGATATAAATATATCCCCAAAGCCAAATCTGTCCATCGCCTCCCACAAATACTGCCATTCGACACTGTCAAATGCCTTGTGGGCGTCCAGTGACAGCAAAGCCCTGTCTCCCCCATTGTCCACCGGTGACTGGAGATTTATAAATAATCTGCGTATATTGAGCGCAGTTGATCTTTGGGGTATGAACCCCGCCTGATCCGGGTGGACAATCGAGGAGATGACCCCGTTCAGTCTCATGGCCAAGGCCTTCGCCAAGAGCTTGACATCCGACTGAAGGAGGGATATCGGTCTGTATGACCCCGCATCTAGCGGGTCCTTCCCAGGTTTTAGTAATAGTATAATATTGGCCCTATTCATAGATTGTGGAAGGGATCTCTTTTCTCTTGCTGCGTTAAAAACATTAAGCAGGTGAGGAAGGATGCATTCCCCGTACTGTTTGTAAACCTCGTTAGGAAGCCCGTCCTCCCCAGGTGCCTTATGGTTGGGGCATGCCCCCACCGCTGCACTCAGTTCCTCCAGAGTCAGGGGAGCGTCAAGCGCCTTCCTCTGAGCCTCCGTAAGTCTAGGTAACTCAATTCCTTCCCCGTGACCTGGTATAACAATCCCGTCCCCGCCTGTCCTTTTCTAAAAAATTGTTTGAGCGGAAGATGCTCCTCCCCCTTGTCTGGCCTGCTTACGATCGGTCTGAACATGTGAGAGTGGTCTGGGAAGGGAGTTATCCCCGGGAATTCTGTCATTTCCTCCCCTTTTATCAATTGTGGGGCCTTGACCATTACGCCCTTGACCACCTTAAGATGAGCCTTGATATGCTTTGCTCCGTCCATAGGAGGGGTCTACTCTTCTCCCTGAAAGACCTTCCTTAACTCAATGGATCTGAATGCCTCCGAGTCTCCTTC
>BLSH010520290.1:981503-998553 GCA_018402905.1 Glandirana rugosa | reverse complement strand
CGCCTTGTGGGCGTCCAGTGACAGCAAAGCCCTGTCTCCCCCATTGTCCACCGGTGACTGGAGATTTATAAATAATCTGCGTATATTGAGCGCAGTTGATCTTTGGGGTATGAACCCCGCCTGATCCGGGTGGACAATCGAGGAGATGACCCCGTTCAGTCTCATGGCCAAGGCCTTCGCCAAGAGCTTGACATCCGACTGAAGGAGGGATATCGGTCTGTATGACCCCGCATCTAGCGGGTCCTTCCCAGGTTTTAGTAATAGTATAATATTGGCCCTATTCATAGATTGTGGAAGGGATCTCTTTTCTCTTGCTGCGTTAAAAACATTAAGCAGGTGAGGAAGGATGCATTCCCCGTACTGTTTGTAAACCTCGTTAGGAAGCCCGTCCTCCCCAGGCGCCTTATGGTTGGGGCATGCCCCCACCGCTGCACTCAGTTCCTCCAGAGTCAGGGGAGCGTCAAGCGCCTTCCTCTGAGCCTCCGTAAGTCTAGGTAACTCAATTCCTTCCAGAAAGTCCCTCTTCTCATCTGGGGAGGATACCTGCCTCGTTTCGTATAGTTCCGAGTAGAATTCCACCAGTTCCCGCATTACCAGTTCCGGGGTGTTAACTATTTTCCCCTCCTTTACTGTCTTAAGGGCCCCTATTGAGGGAAGGGTCTGGTGAGAGTGTACAAGTCTGGCTAGCATTCGTCCGGTCTGTTCCCCCTCCTCGTAGAAGGCGAGTTTGTTAAAAAATCTTTTCCTGTCCGCCCCTGCCCTAACAATATGGTCCAGTGCCCCCTGTGCCGCCACCCACGCCTCCCTGTGACTGTCAGTGGGGTCGTCAATAAACACTGCTTCCAGGCGGCGCACCAACCGGATTGCCTGGTCTTTTTGTACACTTGTTGACTGCTTAATTGCGTTAACTGTCTTAATGAATACCCCTCTTAAGAAGGCTTTAAAAGTGTCCCACGTGACCAGTGGGTCAGGGGCATCCCTATGTATTTGCCAAAAAGTTGTCATCTGGTCAATGACTTCATCATGGGAGGGAATAAGGGATAACCAAAATGCATTCAGCTTCCATGATGCCTTGCCCAGAGAGGAGGCCGGCCCAGAATTCACTGATATCACCAATTTGGAATGGTCAGAGATGCCCCTCACCCCATATTGAATGTCATGTATGGCTTCCGCCAGTCCTGGTGTGCACAGGCAGATATCTATTCTGGATAGAGACATATGTGTTTTAGAGAAACAGGAGAATTGTTTTACTAGTGGGTTCCTATTGCGCCATGGATCCACCCAGCCCGCCTCCTCTATAAACTTCAACAAAGCAGTGCGGTGTACCTTCCGGTCCACCGGTGGTGGGTGCTTATCTAACAAAGGGTTTAGGTAGCAGTTCAGATCCCCCACTAGGAGTAATGGGACTCCGGGACTACCCAGCTGGTATGTTAAGACAGTGTGCAACACTTCTACTCGGAACGGTGGTGGGATATACACAGCAGCTATAATACAATACAACTGATATATTTGACATTGCAAGATAACATAGCGCCCCTCGGTGTCAATTATTTTATCAATTTCCTGAAAGTCCAGGGATCGGTGCACCAGTACACTCACCCCCCTAGAATAGGAGGTATGAGTGGAGTGGTACGCCCGACCCACCCACGAATAGTTCACCCAGGACACCGTCTCAGGAACCAAGTCTGTCTCCTGAAGAATACACACAGCAGGTAAGTGTTTTTTGAGTGACGTGAAGACCATAGTTCGTTTAAGTGGGTCCTGGAAACCTCTAATGTTCCATGATATTATTTGTACATTGGCCATGGGGTTATGTACAACAGACTCAGCCCCAGAGTTGGGCCGACTTCACGGGGAAGCTCCGTGGCAGAGGGCCCTGACCGAGCTAGTGGAGTGTCTCCCCCTGGGGGGCAGCCCATTATTTGGCAGAGGCAGGGGGGGTAAGTCCATGTCCCCATGGGGCGTTCTCTGTGGTGTGTCTGAGAAAAACAAACAATGCATTCTATTGCAGAACAGTTATAACTACCAGTTCCTATGGGATCCCAACAGTCCTCTGCTTTCTCCGGCCAGGTCATCACATGAATCCCAAGGATGGTGTGAACATGTAAACAGAAAAAAAAGGAAAACATAACTTGTGCTAACTGCACCACATCCCAGCACATGGGAAGATTTGTATTCCAGTAGGTTACCACTACACTCCTTCTCCCCTCAGTGGTTTCACAGACCGTGCAGTCAGGAATACCTTGAAGTGTATATTATGTCGCTCTCCATAAGGCATTTCAAAACTTGTTAAGTCTTGGTCCACCACTAAGTGGCAGTCATCATTTCCGAGTTAAAGGGGCAAAAACAGTCTCTCATCTCCCTCCGCCATTGTAAGTAGCTGTCCTTATTCTCCCTCTTCCTCCCTGCGACCGGGTTGGCGGAACAGATGTTCATTGGCATCCAGCCACCCTGACGCCTCCGCTGCCGTTTCAAAGAAGTGGGCCAGACCTCTGACCGATATGCGGAGCCGGGCCGGATACAGCATGGCATAAGACGCTTGTAGGCGCTGCAGGCGGCGCTTGACTTCAGAAAACCTGGCTCTACTTTTCTGCACTTCTGATGAAAAGTCCGGATAAAACGAGACTCTGACCCCATTATGCATAATATTACGTTTTTCTCGGGCAAGACGAAGGATTATTTCTCTGTCTTTGTAATTTAAGAGCTTAGCCAGGATGGTGCGCGGGGGATGCCCGAGCGGCAGTGGTTTGGGTGGGACCCTGTGGGCTCTTTCCACCGAATAAAGTGGTGTAAATGCCTCCTTGCCGAATACCTCCAGCAGCCATCTTTCGATATATTCTGTGGGGTCCTTGCCCTCTGTCTTTTCTGGGAGCCCCACTATCCGTACATTGCTTCTCCTCAAGCGGTTCTCTATGTCCTGGTTCTTTAGGTCCACGGTTCTTGCGAGCCGCATGGTAGTCTGTACATCTCTAATGAGGGGGGCCATTTTAACCTCCACTTCACTGACCCTTCCCTCCACTGCAGTTGTGCACTCTCTAATCTTTTTCAGATCGTGTCTGATATATCCCACCTCCTCTCTCAGTGCCCCCAGGTTTTCCCTCAGGGTATCCACATTTGCGTTGCATTTGTTAATCGCTCACAGTATATCAGCCAGGGTGGGTTGTTCAATGTCCTCCTCCTCCATCTCCCCCTCCACTTCACTGGCCGGGGATGGGGAGACTGCAGCGGGGCCCGCCATGTCCATGGCCTCCTCCGCCTCAGCTCGGAATAAAGCAGGCGTGGCGTCCAACTCTGGGTCCCGAGCCTTCCCCGTCCCCGCTGAGAGCTTTTGGGTATAATAAAGCATGTCTCTCTGGGGCTCCCTCCCATCTGCTTTAGGTGTTTTGGGCGCTTTACTCACGGCTTTCTTGTCATGCTTGGCACGCTGTGGTAGGCCCGCACCAGCGCCATCTTGGATCTCCGCCGACCCGGTCTCCTCCGGCTGTTTGCGGGCCGTCATGCTGCCTGAACGGGTAGTCACCGAAGCCAGGGTGGTCTGTGGAGGTTGCTGCAGGGTAAGGTGAGGGTTTCTGCCCAGGATAATTGGTAGGGAGAGAATCACAGCAGGATCAAGTCCGGGAGCTCTGTGAGATGCGTCCTCTCACATGCCGCTCTTGGCCACGCCCCCCACCCACATGAACTTTAATAGCATCCCAGTCTTGGTCGGTAGGGTTCAATATTGAGTTGGCTCACCCTTTGAAGCTATAACAGCTTCAACTCTTCTGAGAAAGCTATGCACAAGGTTTAGGAGTGTGTCTATGAGAATGTTTGACCGTTCTTCCATAAGCGCATTTGTGAGGTTAGGCACTGATGTGGATGAGAAGGCCTGACTCGCAGTCTCTGCTCTGATTCATCCCAAAGGTGATCTATTGCGTTGAGATCAGGACTCCACCCCAAACCTTGCTCATCCATGTCTTTATGGACCTTTCTTTGTGCACTGGTCCAAATCATTTGGTGGAGGGGGGATTATGGTCTGGGGCTTTTCAGGGGTTTGGCTTGACCCCTTAGTTCCAGTGATGGGAACACTTAAGGCATCAGCATAACAAGACATTTTGGACAATTTCATGCTCCCAAATTTGTGGGAACAGTTTAGGGATGGCCCCTTTTTGTTCCAACATGACTGTGCACCAGTGCACAAAGCAAGGTCCATATAGACATGGATGAGCGAGTTTGGGGTGGAGGAACTTTTTATTTTTTGTAAATTCTTTCAAAAGGCATAGTTATACAAAACAAAGTCTACTCTACTGAGCATACCCAGGCTTAAATAAACACAATATGACCTAACAAAACAACTTAAAGTGAGTGAAAAGTCTTGTTTTTATAAAAAAAAAAATAGCAAACATGTTATACTTACCTGCTCTATGCAGTTGGGTTTTGCACAGAGCAGCCCAGATCCTCCTCTTCTCTGGTCCCTCTTCTGTGCCCTTGGCCCCTCCCTCCTGTTGAGTGCCCCCACAGCAAGCAGCTTGATATGGGGCACCTGAACTGAGTCACAGCTTTCTGTGTCCATTCAGACGGACACGCTGACTGATTTTGATTAACAGCAGGGGGAGGCATTTTCGCCCCGCTGCTGTCTCAGCCAATGAGGAGGGGAGTCCAAGACTGCTCCTGGAACATCGCTGGATAAAGACAGGCTCAAGCAAGTATTAGGAAGGCTGAAGAGGGCTGTTGCACAGAGAAGGTTTTTTTATCTTAATGCATAGAATGCATTAAGATAAAAAAATCATTCTGCATTTACAATCCCCTCAACACAAGGCACACTTGATATGCCCTATTTGCCCTAGGAGAATTTAATTTGCGCCACTGAAGGCACCGTAAATGACATACAATAAGGACTGATCCTACAGCACTGAAATGAGCGGAGTGGAGGAACGTGAGTCCTGACCTCATCCCGAATGAACACCATTGGGATGAATTAGAGTGGAGACTGCGAGCCAGGCCTTCTCATCCACATCAATGCCTGACCTCACACATGCTCTTCTGGAAGAATGGTCAAGCATTCCTAAACCTTGTGGATAGCCTTCCCAGAAGAGTTGAAACTGTTATAGCTGCAAAGGGTGGGCCAACTCAATATTGAACCCTATGGACTAAGGGTGCAATTAAAGTTGATGTGTGTGTCTAAAGGCAGGCTACCCTAATACTTTTGGTAATATAGTGTAATTTTCAAATATATTCAAATGAGACATCTCTTTATTATAAATAAAAAACTGATTCCAATCATCTCATGATCACAGCATTGACACATTTTTATCTTATAACAAATTTTATTTTATAACAACCCAAATTAACCACTTGCCGACCACCAACCACAGGTTGACGGCGACAAGGTGGTTTGATATCGCAAACCGCCGTCATACGACGGCGGCCGCGATCACAAGCCATGGGCGCGCGCGCTCCAGGCGCTGGCGCTACAGCGCCATTCGACACAGTTTGTTACTGTTTTTATCATGTTTTCTTTGCAGGTATGTAATTTTTTTGTTAATGCTTACCTGTAATGTTTTATTGTTATGTGTTTTATAATTTTTTTTCTTCTTAGCAGGTATGTAATTTTTTAAGTTACTGCATTTTATTAATTGTTTATTCCTTTTCAGGTACGCCATTCAGCTGCAGCACTGATTTATTAATGGCGACAGCAAAAGCATTTGCTCCCACCATTCATAAAGCAGCGACTCCAGCAATGTTGGCGTTGATTTCACCACCACAGTTAAAAAAAGAGCAAATATACCGGAGCATAGGGGCAGTGGGTGGAACATTGGGTGGTGAACATTACAATATATGCCCAACAAGGACCAGTGACATACTAGTGTGTTGCTGGTCTTCTCAGGCTATCCTGTCCCACCGGGGAACATGAGAATGCAGCAGGTGGTTCCGCCAGCTGACCATAGAGCTGATTGAAGACTAGAATGGCTCCAATCATCTCCATGGCCTAAGAAACTGGAGGCTACGAGCATTTTGTGACTTCAGTTTCGCCAGATATAAACAGCGCCATTGGGAGATTGGGGAAGCATTTTATCATTTTATTATTTTGGTGTGGTCAGATGCTTTAAGGGCTGGGGAAAGATCTAGAGTTTAGTAGACCACAAATTAAAAAAAAAAAAAACATTTGCAACAATACCTATTTTTATCATAGGTGATATTTAAAATCCCTGTGATAAAAATAAAAATGATAAAAAAAAAGATGAAAGGGACAGTGTAAAAATAAAATAAAAAAAGCAAAATTAATGATTTAAAAAAAATGCACCCCTGCGTCCCATGGACGCGCGCAAAGATGGACGCAAGCGTCAGTCTCGGTGTCGTATGTAAACAACAATTTCACCATGCATGTGAGGTATCAACGCGAACATCAGATCGAGGGCAATAATTCTAGCAGTAGACCTCCTCTGCAAATTTGAAGTGGTAACATTTTTAAAGCATGTGATGTCATTTGGGCAAAATAGTGTGTTTTTGTGCATTAAAATTCAAAAAAGTGATTTTTTCCACAAAAATTGCATTTGAAAAATTGCTACGCAAATACTTTCTAAAAAAAAAAATTGTAACACCCATTATTTTAATCTGTTGGGCCTCTGCTTTAAAAAAATATCTAATGTTTGGGGGTTCAAAGTAATTTTCTTGCAAAAAAAAGTATTTTTTTCATGTAAACAAAAAGTGTCAGAAAAGACTTGGTGGATCAAGTGGTTAGAAGAGTGGGTGATGTTGGGCATAAAATGCCAGGACAGTTCAACCCCCCCAAATGACACCATTTTGGAAAGTAGACACCCCAAGCTATTTCCTGTTGAGTCCATGGAATATTTGATTTTTTGTCATTAGTGGTGGAAAAATGACAAAAAAAAAAAAAAATACACAAAGCTGTCACTGAAATTATATATTGCTCACCCATGCCATGGGTATGTGTGGAATTACACCCCAAAATACATTCTGCTGCTTCTCCTGAGTACGGGGATACCCCATGTGTGAGACTTTTTGTAAGTCTATCCGCGTACGGGACCCCGAAAACCAATCACCTCCTTCAGGATTTCTAAGGGCAAAAATGTATGCCTTCACCCCACACTACCTATCCAGGTTTTGGAGGCCATGAAATGCCCAGATAGCAAAAAAAAAAACCAAATGACCCCTTTTTCGAAAGTAGACACCCAAAGCTATCTGCTGAGAGGCATGTTGAGCCCATGGAATATTTTATATTTTGCCACAAGTTTCCGGGAAATGACAATTTTTATTTACTTTTCTTTTTACACAAAGTTGTCACTGAAATGTTATATTGCTCACATATGCCATGGGTATGTATGGAATTACACCCCAAAATCCATTCTGTTGCTTCTCCTGAGTACGGGGATACCCCATGTGTGAGACTCTTTGGGAGCCTATCCACGTACAGGACCCCGAAAACCAATCACCGCCTTCAGGCTTTCTAAGGGCATAAAATGGTGATTTTATTCCTCAGTACCCATCGCGGTTTTGGAGGCCCTGAAATGTCAAGGTAGTACAAAACCCCCCCAAATGACCCCATTTTGGAAAGTAGACACCCCAAGGTATTTGCTAAGAGGCATGGTGCATATTTTGCAGCTCTCATTTGTTTTGGAAAATTAAGAAATAAACTTATTTTTTTTTTTTTTACTTTTTTCAAATTTCATAACTTTGTGGCAAATGGTGAGATCTGCAAAATACTCAAAATACTTCTCAGCAAATAGCTTGGAGTGTCTGTTTTCCAAAATGGGGTCATTTGGGGGGGGGGGGGGGTTGTGCTATCTGGGCATTCCATGGCCTCCAAAACTGTGATAGGGAGTGAGGAGTAAAATCACCTTTTTATGCACTTAGAAAGCCTGGAGGTGGTCATTGGTTTTTGGGGTTCTGTACGCGGCTAGACTGCCAGAAAGTCTCACATATGTGGTATCCCCGTATTCAGAAGAAGCAGCAGAATGTATTTTGGGGTGTAATTTCACATATGCCTGTTGAAGTAACTTATCCATTAGTGAGAACTTTCTAAAAAAAAAAACAATTGTCATTTCCCCGAAACTTGTGGCAAAATATAAAATATTCCATGGACTCAACATGCCTCTCAGCAAATAGCTTGGGGTGTCTACTTTCCAAAATGGGGTCCTTTGGGGGGTTTTGTGCTATCTGGGCATTCTATGGCCTCCGAAACTGTGATAGGGATTGAGGAGTAAAATCACCTTTTTACGCACTTAGAAAGCTTGAAGGCGGTGATTGGTTTTTGGGGTTCTGTACACCACATATGTGGTATCCCCGCATTCAGAAGAAGCAGCAGAATGTATTTTGGGGTGTAATTTCACATATAACCATGGCATGTTCAAGTAACTTATCATTTAGTGAGAACTTTGTAAAAAAAAGGAAATTGTAATTTCCCCGAAACTTGTAGCAAAATATAAAATATTCCATGGACTCAACATGCCTCTCAGCAAATAGTTTGGGGTGTCTACTTTCCAAAATGGGGTCATTTGGTGGGGGGGGGTTGTGCTATCTGGGCATTCCATGGCCTCCAAAACTGAGATAGGTAGTGTGGGGTGAAGGCATACATTTTTGCCCTTAGAAATCCTGAAGGAGGTGATTGGTTTTTGGGTTCCCGATAAGTCTCACACATGTGGTATCTCCGTACTCAGGAGAAGCAGCAGAATGTATTTTGGGGTGTAATTCCACATATACCCATGGCATATGTGAGCAATATATCATTTCAGTAACAACTTTGTGTCATTTTTTTTTTTGGTCATTTTTCAATCACTTATGACAAAAAGATAAAATATTCACTGTCCTCAACATGCCTCTGAGCAAATTCCTTGTCTACTTTCCAAAATGGGGGTCATTTGGGGGGGTTGTACTGCCCCTCCATTTTAGCACCTCAAGAAATGAGATAGGCAGTCATAAAATAAAAGCTGTGGAAATTCCAGAAAATGTACCCTAGTTTGTAGACGCTATAACTTTTGCGCAAAGCAATAAATATACGCTAATTGGCTTTTTTTTTACCCGAGACATGTGGCTGAATGCCTTTTGGCAAAAATTTATGACTAAAATTTAGTTAATTGTATTTTTGTAACAACATAAAGTTGAAAATATAATTTTTTTTCAAAATTTCCATTACTTTTTCGTTTATATCGCAAAAAATAAAAAGCACAGTGGTGAACAAATACCACCAAAAGAAAGCTCTATTTGTGGGAAAAAAAGGACGCAAATTTTGTTTGGGTACTGCATTGCATGGCCGCACAATTACCATTTGAAGCAGTGCAGTGCCAAATTGAAAAAAGTGCTCCGGTCTGACTCCGGTATGATTGAAGAAAAAAGAATTACCAGCAGAATATATAGCAACACATTTAATAAAATGATCCAGCCTGCTTTGTTAAGGTTTTGTTATATAAAAGTTAACATTATTTCTAAAAGCACGAAAAAAATGCTGTGCTTTTAAAAAGCGTCTGTACAAAGTTTTATATATTGCCAGTGATGGGTATCTATAACTTGCAAAGCCTTTCTCTGTCTGTTGAAGTGACTGATAGCTCATAAATTGTTAGGTCAGCATTAGCTTAGATCACTTGGCAGAAAATAGCCATATAGACTTCATTACATCACATGGAAAAGACTCTCTAATAATGTGTAAGATGGAAGTGAATGATCAGCATACAATACTAGAATCATATGTGCTAATTAATATTTATGAATGTGTAATCAGGTCAAAATAGCCAGTTAGGCACTGTCCCAGCCAGGAAGGTAGGAGTTAAGGCATTTTCCTGTTCTTTGGTCTTTTGGCAGGTTCTTTTCTGGGTCCATCCCACTAATCCTGTGATATATAAATATGGGACAGTGGTCTGGTTCAGGGGTTTAGCCCAAGAGAGGTTTGTGCCTGGGAGGCCCTCTAGGAGAGGCCCCCAAGGTTTGCTTCTGAGAGAGTTTTAGTGATGGGGCTACAAGAAGTCCTTAGTAGAGAGCCGAGAGGTTCAGGGACTGCATCAAGTTTGAGGCCCGTAAGTCAGTGAGCTGGAGAACAATAACCGTGAGCAGCAGAAGGATGTAGCTCATCACTGTCTAGATGTAAAGTCATCAAAACCTGGGGTTCGCCCCAAACACACCAGCTTTGGAAAAATGCCTCTGTTGAACTCTGTGTTACATGATCACTACCTTTGCAGGTATGCTGGGGCAGTGCACAGCCTGTAGATAGAGTTAGGGAATTAGGGAAGAATTATGCCTTTGAATGTTGGGCTCTGTAACTGCCTTTGTACTTTTCCAAGTAAAGCATTTGAAACATTGTCTTTGCTTGGTCTGAAGTTACTGAAAGGGGTGTAATGCAAGTAACTGGCACATGTAGTCTACCGAGTGGGTATTAAACACATTGGGGTGTGCAGACCTTTAACAGCAGCCTGTTGATAGTGTGTACCTGTTATAGGTGCTCTAGCAGCAGATGTTGTTGGCACTCCTTCCACCAGCGGTCTGTCTCCCGGAGCAATAGAAGTGAACTCATAGTGCAGAGGTTCCCATCATGTATGGTACCGAAGTTCAAGAGTTAACTTTAGTGCATGTGTGGAACCCGCACAGGGTGCACGGCGAAGCCCACTCTGCTACTGGGGAATGGTGGTGGAAAACTCTGGACAGGTGGAAGTGGACAAGGCTCAGCATGTCCCTCCTAAGTGCGAATTATAGAGATGGTGTACATTGTTACAGGGGCTGCAATCTCCCAGAACCACTCATGAAGACACAGCTACTCTCTCTCTCTCAATATCAGTCTCTGAAGGCAGCTCTGGCAGACTCAGATGCAGGTCCTCTCTCCCTGATATGAGTGAACTGGCACAGTAACAGATCATCTTAGCTTCTTTTTTGATGGCTCTTGGATGTGAGGCACAGACAATGACACCAGGTCTGCTCTCCTCTCTAGAATGTCCCGATCTGAAACTATTTGTCTAGGAAAACGGTGAAGCTTTCCGCCTCCAGGTTCAGTGACTTGTGGGAGTTAAAATTTAGTAACCATTAGTCTCTATACCCAAGTATGGTGCAGCACTTCATTAAGACTACAACTCCCAGGATTCTTGGCATCCACTCACAAATTCCTCTCCTCTGCCCCCTAACTGGTTGTGACCCAACTGCTGGCGGGTGGGGGGGGGGGGAGAGAAAAAGCAGGAAATTACACAAAACGGCTTTACACTGTTCCTTTGTGCAAGAGAGGGGGTGAGCTGGGGATCAAATTAGCACACAGAGCTGCTCTGTTCACAGTTTCCTGATCACACTTGCAGCTCTCTCCTCAGTCTCTGATCATCAGCACAGTGGTGGGGGGGGGGGGTGAGTGCGGGATGAAGTACACACAGAGCTGCACCAGCCCTGCTGCAGACGACAACCTGGCTACAGTAGTAAATTAAAACTGAAGTTTAATTTGCTTATATTTTGTCTTCCCTGACTCCTCCTTCCCCCCTTTTACCAACTTGCTAGTGACACTATAAAATAAAACCTTTCCATTTTCCATAAATTCATCTCTTAAGTCCTCAGTACTAATGCAATCAGTGGGCTATAGCAGATCTACATGCACTCACAGCCATTGCTGAGGCAGTGGGAGTCATTGGCTCCCACTGCTGTCATTCAAATCCTGTGACGGAGCAAGTGGTGGGGTGAAGCTGTGCTCTTTGAATCTATGGACAGAGGCAGCACAGCTTAGAAATGAGCCCACAGGTGTGCCACCATAGGAAATAGCTTCCTATGGTGGCACACCAAGAAGAGGGGGAGCCAGGAGTGCCAGCAGGGGACCCAAGAAAAGAATCAATGCCACTTTGTACAATTCCATTGCATGAAGCAGGAAGATATAGTCAGTTTTTTACATCTGTGCCCATTGAGTGTCCAGCACACAGACAGACCTGTGAAAGCTCTATGGGCAGCTCAAATCCATTTACATCAGCCTGTCCATGGAGCTGCATGGAACTGCTCATTAGCACCACCTGAAAAACTTACAGATGGATCACCTGATCGGAAAGCCCATGGGAAAGGGCCCTAAGTCCAGGAAAGTTAAAGACTTTGTAAGGCTTTTATCACTGTCTGTAACGATGCACACAGATTACTTCCTTTTTGGACAGCATTAAAGACAAGATGACTACATATTTTTAGAAATGTTGGGAAAGGTTAGAACCTCTGAAAATGTTTTATTGCTGTTTGCTGCTTTGAATCAGCTTCAACCCCCAGACCTTATTAGGACAATTCTTCTAACATAATAAAAAGAGGCAGACTAAATTACTCGTAGGCCAATCAGGTTTTGAAGATGCACAAGGATAAGATGCTAGAAGGAGCTGCTGTCCCTTTCCTTAGACCTAGTGGAAGGGTAAAGAGATTTTCATCAAGCTTGAGCTCCTCTGTTCTTTGTAAATGTCACAAGACACTGCACCAGACTCTGCACCATATCCAACTTCACCCACTCTTATTCAACAGAAAGCAGATCTTCAGACATAAAAGATGGAAGTAGTGTCTCATATTTCAAATAAAAGGGTAATGTAACATTAATCAGAAAGGAAGAAATGGGCCTTAGAATCAATCTAACAAGGCAATAGCCAACAAGAAAACAATCCTTAAGGTCATATTCCACATTGCACAACAGAAACCAAGTGAAACAGTGGTCTCATTAATGCCTGAATGAAAAGAGGCAAGACACATTTAGGAAACAGCAAGCTTCTTAAGGGAGGATTAATCTTTCCTAATGCCTTCATAATCTGTATTACCAGCCAATGAACAACCCATCTTGTACCAGGTTAATTTATAAAATGTATACTTGCACCAAGAGAGAGTTGTAACTCAGACCCCTGCAAAAAAATAAATCCAGCAATCTTTCTACCACTATAAGTAAGAAAAAAATTGTTTGGAGAGTATACACTCAGACTGCTAAGTGTATGGTGACCTTAAAGTGCTAGTTCACCTTTACAAAAAAAGAGGAAAAGGTAAATTAACATTGTATCACAGCGATTCAGCCCCTGCACCGTGAACTGCTCCAGTCCATCCCAGAAGTGCTGCATAGAAAAGAAGAAGAGATTTCAAATCACTGGTCCACTAGACTGACTGTGTGTCACTGACAACTCAGCATCCCCGGAGGTAAGTACAGTAGGTACCAGAGGGATTGGGGGGGGAGAGGGTGTGGGGAGTTCATTTCTCGGAAATAACATTTTAAATCTAAGTACATAAATGCTGATTTTTTTTCCCTCCCCAACCTTAAATTAACCCCATTAAAATGGCTACATGATCAATAGATAAAACGTTATAAAAATAAAATTAAAATAAACACTTAGGAAAGCTTGGCCAAAAATAATTATATCAAAATTGACAAATATGCCTTTTGGATGGGTAGTCAGCAAACTATGGATCCGATTGGAATTATTTAGACTTATTTATTCAATACTCAAAAAGGACAACCCTCTTTAAATGACATATATGAAAATGTGCATAAACTTTGTTTTCTCATTTTCCCAGATGTATTATTATAAATATTCACTCTTATCTAGATCTCTAGTGCTCTATATTAACTGGTAGCATAGATGACATAGTGGATACGGGGAAAGAAGAACTGATATAGATATGATGTGATGGCTCTAAGGAAACTTTAGCCGGAGGAAATAGTTAGGGATCACTCTGAATTAAAGAGTATTGTTTGAGATGTCACATTGTTTAGGTCAAACTCTTCTGGTGAGTTGCACTTCATTTGTTACAGCCATAATACTATATTCTTAGATTGCATCTTTCTGTGTGGAGTGTATGATTGCTGATCGTACATTATTGTTTATAGTATAAAGAATATAATGTACTTAAAGCTGAACTTCAGGCAATAACTAAAATAAATACTTTTGGTGTTCTGCATTTAATAATAGATTGTTAAATGCATTTTTATTTTTAATACGAGCAATGCAAGTACTTGAATTTGATTTGACATTAACATCTTGCAATGCTCTGTACAATAGCATTCAGTCCAGGGAAAGGAAAAACAGCACAATGAGCCAATCAGTTGTTTTGCAGTGCAAGGAATATGCTAAAATGAGACAGCACAGTGCCAGAAGAGATCATTAGTGTGCTGTTTCTAGTTTTACTGTGCAGTCACAGGCTGGAGGAGGGAAAATACTTGTAAGGCTACCTTCACGGGGGCATCTAAATATCAGAGTTTAGCTATGTATAGAAGACTTTTGTAAAAGAAGCTGGAATCACAAAATGCAAGATAATCAAATTATTCATATATAATGATTAGCAACATTTAGCTGCATACGTTTAGGAAAAGAAAGAAAGTAGAGTTCAGAGTCAACTATCTGCAACTAAACATGCTTTTCGGTTAGCTGCAGATAGCTGCGGTGTGTTTTACAGCAAAAAATTACACACTTCCCCTTTTCTTCCAGAAATAGGCTGGGTTTGCAAACAGGGTGTGTATTTGAAGATATTTTCCTGGGTACATAGAGGGGGAAAGGCAGCTGTTGATTGCCTGATCCTATGCTGACATTCCCAACAGGTCCAACGATTATATGCAGCAGGTGACGTCACCCCTTTCTATCTGCCTGAATCGTCTTCTCCTCTCAAGCTGGTACACAAGGGGAAGCACCAACTTTGCTCTTTACTCCATTTCAATTGTACTGCTCCATCTCCTTGTTCAGAAAAGGAAATAAAATGAAGCCCCAAAGAATTTTTTAGGGCAACAGCTCAACCACCAAAGTAGAAGAGGTATGAAAATATAAAACCCAATACATTTTATTCACACATGGTTAAAAATACAGTCCTAGAAATGGACCACAGATATAAAAACAAAGAAGCTTCTCATACATGGTTATGAAAAAACAATACTGATACAGAACACAGGGCAGGCCTAACAATAGAAGGACCATGAAGTTCCCAACAAGTTTCAAAATAATTACTATATTTCTTCTTCAGGGGAAGCAGAATATTGGAAAAGATTCTAAAGTTAACAATAATGATACATTAATGCAGTATAGACCTTGCTGAAATTGTATATAACAGGTCATGATACCGTGTATATACCAAATATAACATACAGGTGATACAGTGGGTGTGCATGCATATGTGTCACTGGGTAAGTCTGGGACACTTACAATATAGGTGTGAGAAGCTGGTTCAGGAGGGTAGGAACACACCTGCCACACACAGCATATGGGCAGAGGGAGTGAAGCCTTGGTTTTAGGCCACTCACAGACGCCAGGGATGACCATGACGGTTGCTCACGAGGACAGGCTGTAGAAAAGGAACCGATCCTGGGATGATCTAAAGGTAAGATGTGAGTTCAATGGAAAGTAATGAATTGTCAGAGTGTATGGGGAGAGGCATAGGAGGACCAGGCAACAAGTGAGAAATACATAGGGATGTACAGGCATGCTCAAGAGCACTAAGGCCTGATTCACACCTATGCATTTTTAGCGCTTTGTGCATTTTGCAGATTTGCACTACAGAATGTGCCCCATAGGAAACCATGTTAAATGGACTGTAGTGCAAATCTGCAAAATGCAAAAAGCACTAAAAATGCATAGATGTGAATCAGGCCTAAGTCTCTGTGCATCTGTAACATGGGAGTTCTTTATAAAAAGTCCACAATGGGCCAAGCAGTCAAAAGGTAATCAGAAAAGCAAACATAGCATACCTTTTGTGATGGAAAAAAACACACAGTACCAGATCAATGTCCCAAACGGACAGCCGGGGAGTGTGTTCTCACCCAGCCATCTCCAGAAAGCCCTCTTATACCTGCTAGGGGGCGGGCTGGGGATCATCCAAAAAGGCCAGTGTGAATTCTGCACTAGAGCCCCCAATGTCTAGCCCCCACTAGAGCCCCCAATGTCCACATTAAAGGAGTGGGGCTCATGGCTCCATATTCGGTCCCCTGGCCACCCAGCGTCAGATGGCAGGGAGCCCTTGTCACGCGCACAATATGTCACATCCTGGCTATTGGAGAGGGCGGAGAGACACACAGTGGGTGCGGTGCCTCTTGGAAAACGCCGGCCTACCTAGTGTCACAGGAAGTGACCAAAACCCTCCTTAGGGTCTGTTCACATAGGGGCAATCCGACTTTGGCGCGATTTGCTAGGCAATTGCAGCGCGACTTCGGCGAGGGAGGGGGCTGCTCCAAATAAAATTATTTTCTTTTCACTATAAAGTTGCTTGCATTAAGATGGGGGATCCGACTTGGAGGCAACTTCCATTGACTTCTATGGGCACAAGTCAGAGAGAAGTAGCCTTGAAGTCATGCAGGAACCTTTTTTTGAAACCGGAGTGACTCAGTAGCGTACATTAACCACTTCAGCCCCGGAAGGATTTCACACTTTAGGACCAGAGCACTTTTTGTGATTCGGCACTGCGTTGCTTTAACTGACAATTGCACGGTTGTGCGACATTGTACCCAAACAAAATTTGAGTCCTTTTTTTCCCACAAATAGAGCTTTCTTTTGGTGGTATTTGATCATTGCTGCGTCATTTCTGATCGCCGCTATAAACAAAAGAAGAGTGAGAATTTTGCAAAAAACCCAAATTTCTTACTTTTTGCTAAGATACAAATCCAAAAAAATATATACAAAAAAACATTTTTGTTCATCGGTTTTGTGATAAAAAAAATCACAATTGGCGTTTATTGATTGGTTTGCGCAAAAGTGGCCGCGTTTACGGATGATGAGAATTCATTTCTGGGGTTATTATTTTTTTTTTTTTTTTTACTAGTAATGGCGGCGATCTGTGATTTTTAGCGGTACTGCGATATTGGGGTAGACATGTCGGACCATTTTGACACTTTTTTGGGACCATTGGCATTTATACAGCGATCAGTGCTATAAAAATGCACTGGTCTAGCGGCGGTAATGATCATTTTTTTTTTTTTTTTTATTATTGGGGTCTTTACTTAAGAGTAGTAGGCATTTGCGCCGGTGAAAACGCGTTTGGTTAGTTATTTGCGGTTAACACTAAAAAAAATAGTGTTTTGGCTACTTGTTTTTACAAAAAAACATATATAAAAAAACCTAAACATAGAATCGTTTTTCATTCTTTAAACCCAAAAAACGTTTTAAGAGTGAGAAGA
>BLSH010520290.1:967170-980986 GCA_018402905.1 Glandirana rugosa | reverse complement strand
CACTGTTGCATTTAGGTCAAAAATCCACCGCAGCTCATGCAGGAGGAGAACCTTGTCAAGGTCTCCCCTGCATGAACTGGGGTGGATTTGATCCAAAACCAAAAATCTAACCCTAGGAAAGACCCCCTGGTGTCCCGAACTTTTGGGCACAAAAATGGCTCTAAAAAAGTCCTGGAAAGGGCTAGAGGGCTGCAAAAGGAAGCAAAATGGGGGTAATAGTAGGACAAGTCCCCTGCAAATAAATGTGGATAGGGAAATAACTTAAAATCACATAAAAAAATAAAAAATGGAGGAGGAGGTGGATGTGGAGTAGGAGGTTGAGGAGGCCTCAAAAAAAGACTAAGTTCACTTAAGTATACCAATGGCTGTGTGAGGCCGGTATAAATGTCAATTCTGCACAAGGTACAGACAAGTCTTGTGGGATCCATGCCTGGTTCATTTTAATAAATGTTAGCTTGTCCACGTTGGCTGTGGACAGGTGGCTGCGCTTGTCTGTGATAATGCCCCCTGCCATGCTAAACACACATTCAGACAATACACTGGCTGCAGGGCAGGCCAGCACCTCCAAGGCATAAAGGGCAAGCTCAGGCCATGTGCCCAATTTGGAGGCCCAGAAGTTGAATGGGGCAGACCCATCAGTCAGTACGTGTAGGCGTGTGCACATATACTGTTCCACCATGTTGCTGAAATGCTGCCTCCTGCTAAGACATTGCCTATCAGCTGATGTTGCTGTTTGTTGTGGCGTGCTGCTGACAAAGCTTTTCCACATTTCGGCCATGCTAGCCCTGCCTTCTGAGGTGCTGGCGGTGCCACAGCTGCATTGGCGACCTCTTCCTCCTCCTCGGCCTTCACCTTGTGCTTCCACTGAGCCACCAGTGTCATTTGGGAATGCCCTCAGCAGCGTATCTACCAACGTGCGCTTGTAGTTGCGCATTTTCCGATCACGCTCCAGTGAGGGAATTAAGGACTGCACATTGTCCTTGTAACGGGGATCCAGCAGGGTGGCCACCCGGTAATCAGCACAAGTTACAATGTGGCCAACTCGGCTGTCGTTGAGCAGGCACTGCAGCATATAGTCGCTCATGTGTGCCAGGCTGCCCAGAGGCAAAGACCAGCTGTCCTCTGTGGGAGGTGTATCATCTGTGTCCTCCGTTTCCCCCCAGCCACACTGCAGTGATGCCCACAAGTTGCGTTGGGTGCCACCCTGCTGTGAACACGGTTCCTCCTCCTCCTCCTTATCATCCTCATACTCCTCATCCTCCAGAACTGTGCCCTGGCTTGAAATTTTTTTACCTGGCCTATGCTGGTGCAGGAACCCACCCTCCGAGCCACTTGTGAATGACTGGCCTGATAACTATGATAATTACCTCTCTTCCTCCTCCTCCTGTGCCACATCCTCTTCCATCATCGCCCGAAGTGTTTTTTCAAGGAGACATAGAAGTGGGATAGTAACGCTGAGAACAGCGTCATCGGCACTGGCCATGTTGGTGGAGTACTCGAAACCTTATAAAACCTTCGGATAAAGAGGAAATATAGTGGTACAGGATTGCAAACAATACACGGACATGTGCCGAACTATCCTTAACAACGTTAGATGGTATAAGAAAATACCTATGCATTTGATCTCTGGGTTCCATTCGGACAAAAACACGTACACATTTCTGAATTTGACAGATCCAAATATGCTGACTTTCTATTCACTACCCAAGGTGCACAAAAACAAACCCCCCCCCGGGTAGACCCATCGTTTCTGGGATCGGTTGTATCTGGGGTCGGTTGTAAAAGCTAGCCAACTGGTTGATGACCACCTAAGACTTTTAGTCACCACATTGCCCTCATACATTAAGGACACAAGGGATCTTCTCAGGGTTTTGGAGGATATCAACATTCCAGCCAATGAATGGCTCGTCACGATAGATGTGGAAGCCCTCTATTGCTCGATACCACATACACAGGGAATTGGCATAATAGCTGAGTACCTGAAGACCCTTGACAGAAACTTAACTAAATACAATGCTTTTGTATTGGAGTTGCTGGAATATATTCTATCCCGCAATGTGTTTATGTTTAATGGTTCCCACCAGTGTTGCCAACCTCCGGCAGCATTTTTTACTGGCAAAACATGGCAAATTTACTGGCGGAGCACATTTTTTACTGGCAACTTGAAAAATAATAGAACTCCTATTAAAAACTAAGACAGTTGATATTTAAACACAACATGGAAACACTGACAATACCGATATCAAGTAATTTGTCTGGTTTACACTTAAAAAGTCAGCACAGCATGACAAATTATCAGACCCTGATATTTATAGACAGCTGTAAAAATCACAGATTTTTACAAACTGTCCGTAAATTTTCTGGCGGTTGGCAACCCTGGTTCCCACTACCTCCAGGTGCAGGGCGTGGTGATGGGCACCAAGTGTGCCCCATCGTACGCCAACCTGTACCTGGGGGGGTGGGAACGCACCATTTTTTATGGGGACTCGTCTATGTACCTGTGCCACGTTCTCACCTGGCACAGGTACATAGATGACATCCTCATGATCTGGTTGGGCACTCGAGAGGAGCTGGGGGATTTTATGACAGTTTTGGATAACAATCTCATATCCATATGGACAATACTTGAGACTTAAGAGAAATTGTAGTAATCATGAATCCTATTTGATACAGGCAAATGCTCTAAGACAATGCCTCCTGAAACGGGGTTATAGCCATAAATGTCTCAAAAGTGTGTTTAATAGAACTAAAACTAGATGTAGGGAATCTTTTTCTCGGCCTCCCCCGGCATCTCACACGCAAACACGTATAATCACGGAATTTTCTAACGGATGCAATCAAATTAGGGATATTTTGGTACAGCATTGGCATCTTCTGTAAGATGACCCCATATTGACGAAATACATACGTGAAAACCATCGGTTACTTTTTGCCAGGCTAGGAGTCTTAAAGATAGCCTCACTCGAAGCCATTACATGAGATTGACATCAACAATTCCTTGGGTTAAACCCCATAGGGGCACAAAAAATGTGGGGACTGCAATTTCTGTAATTGGGTCTGGCAGACCAGGTCTGACCGCTTACCTAACGGGCAGGTCTGGACTCCCAGACATTCAATAGACTGCAGAACGGCGGGAGTAGTGTATTATATGGAATGTTCCTGCAAATCTTTCTATGTGGGGAAAACAAAAAGACTGTTTCATCATAGGATTAGAGATTATGTGTATGAGATCTCAAATGGCAAACTAGTGTCAGCCATCAGTCGCCATATAGGCCTTTATCACAAGTTTGACCTGAACTCCATGAAGTTCTTCGCTCTAGAAAATGTTGAAGAGTCTGAGGGGGGGGGGATATTAATGTGCAACTATTGCGTCTTGAAACGAAGTGGATTTTCCAACTTAGGGCCACCAAGGCTCCGGGCCTGAATGGAAACATACGTTTTAAACCCTATCTTTAAAATTGGTAGTGAATATTTCATGGTTAGGGTATGAGCAGGTTTTTTTCCTTGTTTAAACTGTCTTTATAAGCATCTCTTAGATATGCTTGGAGTTATGTGTTCTCCCGCAATACACAGTGCTTTCTTCTAATCAACCTTCGCCCATGGAGAACCTGTTGGTTTGTTTTTACAGCCATAGGTTCTATCATGTAATGCCCAAAGACAAGGTTTTTGAATATTAGTCACTGTTTGTCTATGTAAACCACCAATACCCCCTTCTTGGGTTATAGGAAGTTTTATGGTGTGAATGTAAATTTTTAAGTTGGCCCACTGAGTGTTGGTGCACTCGTTTGTTGGGTTATCTCGCATTCCTTTTCTTCTGACCGAGTGTGTTGGTCAGAGCTGCTCTCTGTGCTGTGGTTATCAATTTTTCCTTTTTACAGCGGTCGGGAGACCATGGCGGGACGGGGGCGGAGTTTTGGTTGGTCCGGATCGCAGCTCCCCCCCTTTTTCAGGGTCCCTCCCGCCCATCCTGGCTATCCAGTCCTTCCCCTCCCCTATTCCTCTATCCTTCCCTCCTTCCTGTCCATTGGACGGAGAGGAGGGTATTGTGTCTGGTTTAGCCTGGGAGGTGATCCGGGATTAGGTGGATTGTGTTTTGCGGCTTTTTTGACCACCCGCCACGTCCCGTCACTACCAAGGGGTGTTTCTGCGTGCTAATCGGCTTCCAGATCCTAGCGCCATAGGGCAGCCGTACTCACGCCCCGTAGCATACTCCTACTTCAGACTCGGCACCCCTATGATGTCATATATGGGCGACGCTGCCCTGTGGAATATTTGGCGCCAACATCCAGCTTATAAAGAGCAGTGTTTTCCCGCTCAGTTCTAGACGGTGGAGCTGGTCTCTTTGTTCCAACTTGTCAGGCAGTTGAACCTGGCGATTCTCTGCAAGGTAAGACATGTATGTTGAGACCATTCGCCTATCTTAGGCTTTTACGAACTTTGCTTGGCAGGGTGTATTTCCTCCAGCTATTAATTTCTCTTCCATGTACCTTTTGTGTTATAGGGGAGCTGGATTGGCAATATTCCCTAAGTGACACTTGTTGTGGTCAATGTGGTTAATAACTGGATCTAACTGGATCTAACTGGTAGGATACCGGATGCCCCGAACACTCTTTGGGGCCTGTATATATGCTGCAGTGAATTTGGGTATCCCATTGTAAGTGTCTTTTTTTCGGATTTTTGTATACTGAGACAAGCCTGAATGAAGAATTGTTATTTTATGGCTTGGTGGGGGGCCAGCATAGAGATTATTTTTCATTTTATGCCCTTTTCCCTTCCCCTCCACCCTACATTGGGTTTGTCCCTTTTCCCTCCTCAATCTAGAGCTCATCTGACCTATGTGGAGGGATATATGGCTAGTGAGTGTGAGTCTATTTTGGCCATTTTTTCAGGGTCTTTCTCCCTCCTTTCCCCCCACCCCCCCTGTTTTTTTTTTTTTCTTCTCATGATCTCCTGAAATATTTGCCTTGTTCTTTTTCCAAGACACCAGTGATCCACACAAGTGTAACTCCTAATTGCTGAATTCACATCATCCATTCGGTTGTTATATACATCGAGGCCGGTTGGGAAACCCTGGTACTTATGTTTTCGTTCATCAGGTAATGGAGTGTTTTTTGGTGCATTATAGGGACAACGTCCCACATTGTGTCTTTTTGTTGCAGTTGGAGAATTATGCAATAAGTAAATTAGCAATATATATATCTATGTATAAATGTATGATGATACAAGTATAGACCATGCCTGTATAGAGGACATGTGATAATCCATTCCACTATATTGGAATTTGTGTTTTATGTATAATTTTTGTTGTCATATTTATGACTGTATATTATTGTATCCATGTTACAGTGACTCTATAGCGTGATCCATCCCCTGAAGAAGCCCAGAATATAGGGTGAAACGCGTCGGAAAAAAAGGATCACCGCTCAGTTCATGGACCAACATACCATACTACCCTGGCATGGTTTCTATTGTTATATCTCTGTGTGAGCCAGGGCCTCTGGGTATTCTTTTTAGACCATCTAACCATGAACTGATTGTATAGGCATTCACAGAGTCACCACTGTGTCACTTTTTATTATATATGTGATTGTGTTTCCACAGAATGGGTGGAGCCCCCACTATGTTCACTTTTTATAATTAATAAAATTGTACCTTTTAACTATCAGTATTAGTGTATTTTTTCAGTGAAGGGGGATACTAGCACCTCTAAAGTCCCACCGCTTTTTCTTTAGGTTTTTCCATTGTTTTTCACTAAAAAAAAGAAAACGAATGCAGCCATAACACCTAAGAATTGGTAAGCAGCAATATAATAAATGTTTGCATTTGGGTTTAATACCACATTAACCCCCCTTTATTTAAGAACAATCAAGTGCTCCTTTGGATTGCGAAGACTGTACTAGAGAACACCCCCATCACTTGTAAGGAAGGTATTGTCTCAGCAAGAATGAAAGAGAGTTATCAATATACTGTTCTCCTCAAGGGTCCCAACTCTGCCGGACAATTGTTTTTTTTTTTTAATCAATCATTGACCAGTGGGATGACCAGTGGGATAAAACTGGGGCTGTTATAGAACGTTAGGGCTGTCTTTATGTAATGTTGCATTTATACTCAACTAGGTGGATGCAGTGTTGATCTGATGCTGCATATGTTCCCTGCTGCTTCTACACTGAGAACTGAGTGATCAAAGGTCACTGATCACTTAGTTCTCCATCTTCAGTGAGCAGAGAGCCAGTGACTGTCAGTGCTCACTGGATTGTTGGGATGTGGAAGGAGTGGGAGCGTCTGGGAGGATCCAGCTGGGAGGATCCTGAGAGGCTGAGCCAGCTGCTGGCCCAGGCATCTGGGTGGATCCTGTCATTAAAGCTGGGATCCATCCAGAGCCTGAACCAGCTGGATGAAGTCAGCTGGTGAGACTGAGCCAGCTGTAGGCCCAAACATCTGGGTGGATCCTGTTGTTAAAGTCAGAATCCATCCAGAGCCTAAACCGGCTGGCTGATGTCAGCTGATGAGGCTAAATCAACTGTTGCTTTAGACATCTGGGTGGATCCTACCATTAAAGTCAGGATCCATCCAGAACCATAACTGTCTGGGTGATGTCAACCGACAACGAGCTTAGGATTTAGCCCATTGTCAGCTGAATCTGGGTCACAGGAGTGCAGAAAGAAGTGCACTCCTGTGATCCCTAGGAGGAGAAGGGCCAAAAGAACTTTGGCCCTACCTCTCCTTTAAAGTGGTTATAAAGTCAGAAGATTTTTTAATCTTAATGCACTCTATTCATTAAAGTAAAAAAACCTTCTGCAAGCACCCCCCCCCCCCCCAGACCCGGCTTATACTTACCTGAGCATGATCTAGATCCAGCTATGTGCACGAGAGCCAGGGATATTTCTGCTCTCTCTCCCCTAATTGGCTCAGACACAGCATCGATAGCCATTGGTTTCTTCTGCTGTCAATCGCAACCAGTGAGGAGAAAGGGGGTTTGGGTTAAGTCACGCTCTAAGAGTCTTATAGACACAAAGAGCCAGCTTAGGAGCAAGCAGGCAAAAGCGCCCCCATAGCAAGTGGCCATGAGCACCGGCCGGTGACCCAAGAAGAGAAGCATTGGGGCTGCTCTGTGCAAAACCCTTGCACAGAGCAGGTAAGTATAACATGTTTGTTAATTAAGAAAAAAAAAACTTTTTAATAAAAAAAAATGCCTTTGCAATCACTTTAACTGCTTCAATACTCAACACTTTCATCCCCAGGCCAATTTTCAGTTTTAAGCGCTGTCACATTTTGAATGACAATTGCGCGGTCATGCAACGCTGTATCCAAATGAAAAATGTATAATTTTCTTCACACAAATAGAGCTTTCTTTTGGTGGTATTTAATCACTGCTGGGTTTTTCATTTTTTGCTAATAAAAATGAAAAAAAAAAGACAGAAAATTTGAAAAAAAAAGTTTTTCTTCATTTCTGTCAGTAAATTTTATAAATAAGTAATTTTTCTCCTCTACTGATGTGCACTGATGGGGCAGCACTGATGAGCACTGATAGGCTGCACTGATGGGCAATGATTAGGCTGCACTGAAGGGCACTGATTAGATGGCACTGATGAGAAGGCACTAATATGCCGGACCAATGAGGCGACACTGAAGGGCACTGATTAGGTGGCACTGATGAGAAGGCACTAATATTCCACACTGATGGGCACTGATAGGTGGCACTGATATGCGACACTGATGAGAGCTGGTAGGCGGCACTGATGGGCACTGATAGATGGCACTAATGGGCAGCACTGATAGGCACTGAAAGGCAGTTATGGGCAATGATAGGTGGCAAAGATAGACAGCACAGATAGGCAGCACTGATGGGCGCCGATGGGTGGCATTGATGGGCAGCACTGATGGGCACTGAAAGGCAGCACTGACTGGCATCACTGATGGACAGTGATTGGTGTCACTGGTGGACATTGATTGGTATCACTGATGGGTGCTGATTGGTGTCACTAATGGGCATTGACTGGTGTCACTGATGGGCAGTGCTGGGCTACATTAATGATCAGTGCCCTGATTACCTGTATAGTCTCTGCTATGAGGAGATGCCGCTGAATGGCTCTCCTCCCTCACACACTGTCAGTGTGAGGGGAGCAGAGCCAAAAAATGGCACTTCCTCTTTTACATGGAATCGGCTGTGATTGGACACAGCAAATCACATCGTTAAAGAGCAGCATCGTTGGTTCTTTACCCAGATTGGGGTCACGGCGTGTCCTAGGAACACGGTGCGACTGTGATCACCGCGTTGCACACCCCCGTGGGTGCGCGAGAGCAGTGGAACTGGGGCGACCTCCTATGACAGTGTCCCAAAATGAGAGAGGATCCTGCCCATCGTCATTTTACTATATGGTGGGCGGGAGGTAGTTAAAGAGCTTCCAGCTAATTCCAAGGATTCCCACTCCCAGTTAGTTGTATGATGTTCCCTTTCTTTGAGTTTAAAACTCTTCCTCCCCCCTCACTTCTCTCCTCCAGGGATCGGCATCACCAGCTCTTCCATCAGCCAGCAATGATATCCACACCACCACCCTCCAGCACCTTTCACCTCTCAGTGGAAGAAACAAAAAAATAATTTGCCCCTTTTTTATCCTTTTATCTCAGTACTTTTGTTCTCCTGCAGCCACTTCCTGCTCCAGCAATGACTGTGTGGTGATTTTACCAGCATGGGCATGTTTTGTGATGATAAGAGCTGTGGACCATGCCTCTACAATGTATTTTGGATTGGCCTCTATTATTCTCCACTCTAAGCCCTTGTAACTGGGTGACAACACTGGTGCACAACACAGACACAGTGACAGAGCTTTGTCACTCTGTAACAGCTAGTATGTATTAAGAACCTTCATGGCAGTATCATCAGGTATTATTTAATGAAAGTTTCAGTTTTAAAAATATTAATTACTTTTGACTTTCCTTGAAAGCCAAAACCATGAGGATAAATATGTATGATTGTGTTTTAATTAGTACTATTCAGGGCTGAGGCAAGCGGTGGGCAGGAGGGTTGGGTGCCATGGGAGCAGTGGTTTATTGCAGGGATTAACCCTAAGAGAAGGAGGGGCACAGGTTGACATCTTAGCTCTGGACGCTGGATGACCTTGTCCCGGCACTGGTACTATTGCACATATTTGCATCAATGTGAAATCATCTTCCATGCTCCTTGTTTCAGGGACCTCAGATAAGGATAGTACAGTATTTGTTACCTTCTGGTATAAAGTTTAATCAAATATGTGCAGGAAATAAACTTTTATTTTCATAGTGTTATGTTTTTCTCATCCCTACAAGAGTAATTAGACCCTTGCTAAATGATTAATTACCCTACTAATTACCCTAATAAAATATATTCTAAACAGCTCTATCTACCTAAACCCTATCTGTCTATAAAACAAATTAAGAGGAACTGGCGATTTGAAAAGACACAACATAATGTTCTTTTTTTAAGTTCTGTAGCAGTGTTTTGACATGCTGCAAAAAAAACTCTTTCTCTCAGGACAAGTGAAAGTGCTGTAAAGAGAGGAAGAAAGAGACTAGCAGCTACAGTGAATGGGAAAAGGTTCTTGGAAATATTTATTTTCTGAAATTAATGTGATTGGTGCTATTAAGGATTACATGTTTAGGAACTTTTGTGACCTTAAGCTGCCAGCAACAGCCTTCTCTTGTCCTGATAATACAGTTGCATAAGTTTACATACCTTGGCAGAATTTATGATTTCTTGCCCATTTTTCAGAGAATATAAATGCTAACAAAAAATAATTTCTTTCACTCATGGTTAGTGTTAGCTGAAGCCATTTATTATCAATCAACTGTGTTTACTCTTTTTAAATCATAATGACAACAGAAACTACTCAAATGACCCTTATCAAAAGTTTACATATCCTGCTGATTTGGCTTGATAACATGCACACAAGTTCACACAAATGGGTTTGAATGGCTATTAAAGGTAACCACCCTCACCTGTGATCTGTTTTAATGCCAATCAGCAGTGTTCAAACTCTAATCAAGAAGTGGAAAATGAGGGGTTCTGTTGAAACCAAACCACGGTAAGGTAGAACTAAAATTTCAGCCACAACTGCCAGAAAAATTGTTTGGGGTGCAAAGAAAAACCCACAGATAACTTCAGGTGAAATACAGGACTCTCTGAAAACATGTGGCGTGGCTGTTTCAAGATGCACAATAAAGAGGCACTTTAAGAAAGTATCCCACTTAGAATATGCCAAACAGCACAGAGACAAGCCTCAAACCTTCTGGCACAAAGTCATTTGGAGTGATGAGACCAAAATAGAGCTTTTTGGCCACAACCATAAATGCTACATTTGGAGAGGAGGTGGATCGCTGATGTTTTGGGGATGTGTGAGCTACAAGGGCACAGGAAATGTGGTCAAAATTGATGGCAAGATGAATGCAGTATGTTATCAAAAAATACTGGAGGAACATTTGCATTCATCAGTCAGGAAGCTGCCCATGGGACATACTTGGGCATTCCAACATGACAATGATCCAAAACACAAGGCCAAGTCGACCTGTCATTGGCTACAGCAGAATAAAGTGAAGGTTCTGGAGTGGCCATCTCAGTCTCCTGACCTCAAAATCATTGGGCCACTCTGGGGAGATCTCAAACGTGCAGTTCATGCAAGACAGCCCAATAATTTCCAGGAACTGGAGGCTTTTTGCCAAGAGGAATGGGCAGCTTTACCATCTGAGAAGATAAAGAGCCTCATCCACAAATACCACAAAAGACTTAAAGCTGTTATTGATGTTAAAGAGGGCAATACACGGTATTAAGAACTGGGGTATGTAAACTTTTGATCAGGGTCATTTGGGTAGTTTCTGTTGTCATTATGATTTAAAAATATTAAAAACATTTGAATGATAATAACTGGATTCAGCCAAGCACTAACCATGAGTGAAAGAAAAGTTTTTGTGTTATTATTCATATTCTCTGAAAAATGGCAAGAAATCATAAATTCTGTTAGGGTATGTAAACTTTTGAGCACAACTGTATGTAGGAGAGATTTAGTGTACTTTCACACTGGGGCGGGTGGGCGGTAGCGGCAAATCCCCATTAGTGTTAGCGGGGATTTACCGCTGCTATAGCTGCGCTACGGCACCACTATGCAGGCGGATGCGCGGCGCTTTTAACCCCCCACAAGGGTTAAAATGTGGTTAAAATTGCCGGAGCACTGCACTACCAAGGCGGTGTGCAGCCGCTTCAGAAGTGCTGCCCATTGTTTTCAATGGGCAGGGGCAATGAAGGAGCGGTATATCACCGCTCACCACACCGCCCCAAAGATGTGGCTTGCAGGACTTTTTGTAACATCCTGCAAGGGTACTGCCCCAGTGTGAAAGCACTCAGGTTTTCACATTGGGGTGGATTGGGCTGGACTTTTGAGGCGCCTTGCAGGCGATATTTTTAGCTAAATAGCACCTGTAAAGTGCCTCAGTGTGAAAGTAGCCTTACTAATAGGCCCTATAATGAAAATGAACTCCAGAGTTGATCCATTTTGCATACTGGTAGAATCCAGGTTTTACAATGGTTTCTGTTTTCTCAGCACAGCTTTTCATTTATTGTGCAAGTATTTCTTCAAGTTTATATGTCGGTGTCTTACAATATGTGCCTATATAATCCTATTTTGGAATATAATCATGGCTGCCTTACAATACTGTCAGTTTTTATTGGCTGTTGTGCCTCTACCAGATAAGCCTATGCATATGGTTGGAAGAGTTCTGTTGTTTTTACACCAACAATACTTGTCCCTTATTACCATGTGCAATAGTAAAAGGTACATAATCCTGTTGGTTGCTGCAGTTACATTCTAATATTAGGATGTACATATCTGCCATATACTAAAAACTTAATTTAAGATTATAATGACAGTAGCTATTGCAACAAGAGAGGAGACAAAAGAGTGTGGATGTGTCAGCAGATTACAGGGCTCACTAGTGAGATGATTTATTGGCACTGTGATAAACAAAAATAATTTTGCAGATGGCACAGGATGAGGTTTACCTGAATTCTCTCTCTCTCTCATGACAACATCTGGAATCTAAGAACCTAAACAGTTTATCATCATTAGCCAGAACTAAAACACAGACAGAGTCTTGTCTGTGATTGCAATATGTATAGTATATGCATATGGCAGTTTATAACTAAGACCCACCCCCTCCACCAAATGTAAATGTAACGTTTTAATTGTTAATGTAGGTAACTAAAGCCTAATTATATAATTGTATACATATGTGTATGTAGCATACTGTATGTGTGTGCATTTTTTATGAAATCAGAAGTAAAAATATTCACTATTTCTACATACATTGCTTCTTTTTTCCTTGAATATGCAAAAAGCATCCTTTTTTGGAGTTTTTTGTGGAAATATTGGGCATGGAGCAAAGGGTAAATAGATTGCAAAAAAAACTTTTTATATCCTCTTTTAATAGAATATTCATTCAATTGGTGGAAAGTTGTCAGCTATCTAGAACTGATTCACTTTAAACCTTTCATTCTAAATACTATTTATCAGTTATGGATCGGTTTGGATCCTCAGTAATTGAGGATGTAATAATTTAGCTTTCTTTGGACTAGAAAACATTTCCAGTATGACCGGACTATATTGGGAATTTGCTGATTATGGCTTTAGTTAAGTGGCCTAATTTGGAAGCTGGAAAAAACAATTCAATTACGTGAAATAAACTGTAGTGACTACTCTTGCCACTGTTTCTATTGGCCCTGCTGGATTTGACAGTGATGGCAGGCAAAGAGATGGTTAAGGTGACTGAGTAATATTGTACTTTACATTGAAGAAGAGCCTCACTTTTCAAACTTAATATTATGTTAACCTAAAAAAATATAGCTTTATAATATGGTAACTTATCATTCTTATGAGAAGCCATTAGGTTTTTCCAAATGTTGCTTTTAAAACAAAAAATAGCTGCTCACTAGTCATCCCTGTATTATAATACTAATACTGATAATTGTAATGGGATTGTAAGCGGTAGGCAATCTTACTCTTATCATATCAGAAATAAAAAGACCAAACTACTAACTTGGATAAATAATGGCCGCGGCTTTATTAAAGATTTTTCTCAATTACAATTAACCATTGATAAATACTTTATTCAACTTTTATCAAAAACCAAAATATTTTAAACACGGCCCAGCCACTACGGCTCAGGCCTGCTAATTAATTAATTTAAGCAAATGTTATCTCTTTCCCCCTTACCCTTTCTTTTTGTCTCAAAAAAAGGGGAGGGGTCCCACCTCATAATAAGCCACGACAAAGGGATGGGGGGACGGGGAGCTGTCCTGTTAACATCTTCAGGCGACTGGCAGAATTATAAGTCCAGATCCCCTTTTTATAGGGGTCCCCAAAGCTTCCAGAACCTTCCAGGGGGTCAGGTGACCATATCTGACCTATCCTGAAGGGACCCCCTGAATTCTGGAATGTTCTCTGGGGTCAGCTGACTTCGCTGGCCTATCACTAACCTCCCTATCTTTTAATCACCTCCCACCCGGCCACTGTACATATACGGCCGGGTGGGAGCTTCCCCGTATTTACATCCTGCAGAACGGGAGCTCGCAGCGCGGCCACGTGCCACGCTGCTGCTGGATCCTGTGATCATTATGATCACAGGATCCAGCTGAGCAGAGATCGGGATACGGGTGCAGTGACTGGCCCTCCCGATCATGTGACGGCTGTGTCCAATCCAGGGAAGTCCTATCCAGTCTATACCAGTGGACTGGGGGACCTTCCAAGACCTTCGAAACCCCTGGGGATATTTTTCCCCTAGACCTGAATAT
>BLSH010520290.1:942922-967160 GCA_018402905.1 Glandirana rugosa | reverse complement strand
GGGGGGGGGGGGGGGGGGGAGCTGCAGCTCTGTGACAGCTTTCTGCATGATGATGATTTCATGCAGAAAGCTGTCACAGATCGCCCCCCACACAGTGCACCAAGCACACTGATACCCCTGTCCCCATACATATAAGTGTCCCCATAAAACAGCCCCCAAAACATCTGTATGACCCCCATCACATCTGTCACCATACACAAAACATCTGTCACAGTCCCCAAAACATCTGTATGTCCCCAAACATCTGTCACAGTCCCCAAACATCTGTCTGTCCCCATACACAAAACATCTGTATGTCCCCGTCACATCTGTCACAGTCCCCGTCACATCTGTCTGTCCACCAACACCAAATAAACTCCGATTTGGGTTATTTTTACCAAAGTAATGTATAAGTATCATTTTTTGGTCAAAATTTATGAAGAGAAATTACTTATTTGCAAAATTTTATAAGAGAAACGCAGAAAAATGCATTGTTCTTTTTCAGTCTTTTTTTAATTTATAGCGCAAAAAATAAAAAACCCAGGGGTGATTAAATACCACCAAAAGAAAGCTCTATTTGTGTGAAAAAAATGATAAAAATTTCATATGGGTACAGTGTTGCATGACCGCGCAATTGTCATTCAAACTGCAAAAGCGCTGAAAGCTGAAAATTGGTCCGGGAAGGAAGGGGGTTTAAGTGCCCAGTATTGAAGTAGTTAAACACTTTGGGGGGCTAGAAACTGCCACCCCATCAATCCCATGGTATTGTAAGTGGTAGGCAATCTTACCCTCATCATATCAGAAATAAAAAGACCAAACTACTAACTTAAAAATAATGGCCGCGACTTTATTAAAGGTTTTTCTCAATTACAATTAACCATTGATAAGTGCTTTATTCAACTTTTATCAAATAACAAAATATTTTACACAGGGCCCAGCCACTATGGCTCAGGCCTACAGCAAATGTTATCTCTTTCCCCCAAACGACAGGTGGGATGGTTAACATTCCACCTGTCTCCTAACCTGGCCTGTTCTATGCAAGACTGGAAATCAAGGTTAAGAATATCTAATCCTATGTTGGACAGATGAATACCATCATCTCGGTAAAGCCCTGGCAACCCACCCTCCAATTCTATATGTCGAAATGTAAATCCTACTGGAGGAACTAAAAATGTATTAATATTCCTATTGATTCTCTTTCAAATTTTTTTAAAGGTCTCAAAAGGAATGACTCTAGCCAGGGAAGTCTCTGAATAATTTCTGAGAATACAATCACTGTATTAGGAGAAATTAAGTGTAATTGCTGAATAGTATGCTGGGTATCAAAAATCAGGTCCAATGTCTTAACTTGACCAATATCATTACCTCCTAGGTGAATAATTATCACATCAGGCTGAGGCCAACAGTTAAACAATCTTCCTAATTCAAACTGTAAATCAACCCAACTCATTCCTCTCCAACCACTCCAAAAAATCTGGGAAAAAACTGGATCAAGACCCAAATTGAATGTATATCTTCTTACAGATGCTCTTCTCTGAGCCCAATATATGAATGAGAATCCATGCAATATAAGGTTGACTTGTAAATTAAGCTGTTAGTTAGGAGGAATGTACAATTAGACCGCCATCTACCCAACTTCTTAATATTATCTTCTCCAAAACCTATTGTTGCCGCCTCCGTGGCTGCTCCAATTCTAAAAGAATGTGATGATAATTTTGTGGTGTTCAAATTTATTGTCGCCAAACATCTCTTCAATACACCATTAAACTGAAATCTTGTAAGTGGTGATCCATTTTCATGTATAAATAAAATATCTTTTGTCTGTGGTCTAATGAGTAAATATTGTTGTAAAAGTAAAACAGGGCAAATATCAGGATTAGGGCAAGAATTTAGTAAAATCCATTGTCCCTTTCCTAGCCTATCAGTCTTACTTTTAGGAAGAAACACTCTAAGATGTCCAACCCTAATAACTATATTCTTCAACTGCATTCCTTCCTCAATATTCCTTGAAGCTGCCACTACTTCAGATAAATGAAATGCTGCAAAAAATAATAGAGAAAACACTGCCTTAACCACTTACTTACTGGGCACTTAAACCCCCCTCCTGCCCAGACCAATTTTTGGCTTTCAGCGCTGTCGCCTTTTGAATGAGAATTGCGCGTTGTACCCAAACTAAATTTATATAATTTTTTTCCCCACAAATAGAGGGGTTTTTTTGGTGGTATTTGATCCCCTCTGCGTCAATTCTGATCGCCGCAATAAACAAACAAAGAGAGATGATTTTGAAAAAAACACAATATTTTTTCCTTTTTGCTATAATAAATATCCAAAAAAAAATTAAAAAATAAAAATGATTCAACAATTTTGGTCGATATATATTCTTCTACATATTTTTGGTAAAAAAAAAATCACAATCGGCATATATTGATTGGTTTGCGCAAAAGTTATCGCGTCTACAAGCTATGGGAATTGATTTATGGCGTTTTTATTATTTTTTTTTAACTAGTAATGGCGGCGATCTGCGATTTTTATCGGGACTGCGATATTGGGGCGGTTATGTCGGACTTTTTTGACACTTTTTTGGGACCAATGACATTTATACAGTGATCAGAAATTTAAATGTCCACTGATTACTATGTAAATGTCATTGGCAGTATAGGGGTTAACCAGCAGGGGGCAGTGAAGGGGTTAACTATGTTCCCTGGGTGTGTTCTAACTGTGGGGGGGGGGGCAGGCTGGCTGGGACATAACAGATCTAACTGATCCCAGTGACAGGGATCAGTAGATCTGTTATGTCTCTTGTCACAGAACGGAGAACCGCCGTGTTTACAACGGCGGTTCCCCGTTCTGCAGGACTGACAGGGGATTGCGGGTCTCGGGCGGACACCGAGTCTGCCCGACCCGAGGGCACGGCCACGGAGCTTGCGGCGTGCACGTGCGCGCACCACCGCCTGTGAGTGCGCACCAAGAGCGCGCACCTGGCCAGGACGTCCACCCGGCATTTCAGATCTGCGCTGGAGCCGTACTTTGGCTATAGCGCGGATCTGGACGGGTTAAACATATTTGATTCTTAGTTAGAGTAGCAAACTGCTTGCGTAATACCGGATAATTTTAGTAAAATCTCAAGGGTAACGGGTGCTCTATTATCCACTGCTCAGTTAGCTTTCTTAAAACCCTTCATGGCTTGCTTAACTGAAAAGAAACTTGAACAAGTCGGTAATGAATGTAATCTAAGAAAAAATAAAACTCCGGCTAATATCTTATTAATATGAGACCAAGAGTATTGTTTTGCCATCAAATTATTAAGAAAAAGCAATACTATTGGTTCTGAAAATGAAGAAAGGTCCAATTCATTAGCTATTAGAAAGGATAACCATAACATCCATGAAGACACGTAACTTAACCAGGTAGATTTAGCTACAGAATGTTATATGTTAGCAGACACTATATCAGCTCCCACAGCTGTTGCGGGCATGGAACTCAACAAATATCTGCTTCTGGCATCAGGGAGAAGAAATGATCCACCTGGAATCGAGAAAGCGAGTCTGCCAGCTTATTCTCTTCTTATTCTCTTTCCCTGGAACATAGCAAGCTTTTATCCAGACATTCAAATTTAAACATTTAAAGACTAAATATCTCAAGAGCTTAATAACTGGAATAGATTTTGAAGAAAGGCAGTTGATAGCAAATAACTCCTTTATTATCCGTACTTACCAACAAACGTCTATCCTTGAATTGATCACCCCATATTTCTACAGCTACAATTATCAGGAACAAGTCCAACAAAACTATATTTTTACATAGACCCTTATTTTTCCATTCCTTTGGTCAGGTATCTGTGTGCCAGTGTTTTCTTCATACCGTAACAAAGCCTATAGAGCCTGCCGCATCAGTAAATAGAACTCTTCCATTGCTATTAACTCCTTTTGCCATATAGTGCTTCCATTTTATTCCTTTAGAAAACCTCACCAAACTAACATGTCTTCTTTTATATCTGTTGTTAAAGTGACATGGGAGGAAGGATTTTTTAATCCTGAAATAAGTGAATACAGAAGTAATTTTGGTAACAAAAAACCCTTGGAAAAGCCCTCAATTAGAATTGATGCAGTGTGCTGATCTGGATAAACCATGAGCCAAGGGAGCATGTTTCCCAGAATCACCGGTGTTCTGGCTTTTGTGAGTTTAATCTCCATTTGGCTGTAGTGAAGTAACTGATATTTTGCGAAAGCATTTCATTATAGGATGAGAACCCACACAAAAAGTGCATTTGTGTCTATACTTGCATGAATGCATCCATTTGCATTGGTTGTCATTGTATGCGAAGCATACACACTTTCTGTAACCTGTGCTCATGGAGACAATAGCAGAAGAGCCTGGTACATGGGCTGTAGGTGGTCCAGGAGGCAAAAACAAATTAAGCCATAATCCCACATCTTTTACCCCCCACTTAAGTGAAGGGTGGATGCTTAGTTTTTGTCTAAAGGACTCATCATATGAAAACCATGCAAAGCCTCGAAAACTGCGATAGGCCTTGAGGATGATGTCAAAATGTTGAAAAAGTCCCATACTTTTCTCTGGGTATTTTTCACATAATATGCTAGAATATATACAAAACGATTGAAGACAATTATTGAATGACATTGTGATAGGTCTCCTTCTATCTTCTTACATTTTTCCTCTTTTTTTGTCTGATTTCTAAATAAAATCTTTGGAAGAAGGTAACAAAGATAGAAGATCAATGCAGTCACCCTTCCAAATCTTCTCTTTTACACTGGATGGTAAGTGAAAGCCTAGCGGAGACATAACACAAGGCATAACTTCCCTGCCACACACTGCTGGAATTCCATGCATTACTTCAGGCAATGCCGCAGAGGCAATAGATTTACCTGATCCCACTGTGTTGGAGGTAGTGTTATAAACAGCACTGGAAGGAGCTGAAAAGGAAGCTGTAGAAATAGTTATATAATCCATACAAGAGGGTGCCCAGACAGAAGCAGCCTCACTAGGAATAACAATTGCAGTAGAAAAGGAAGGTAAAAGCAGGTCAGTAATTAGCTTATTAATAGAAGATGACATCTCAGTTAATAACTGCATGTGATTGTACTCCCCCTGCCTATGCTCTGTAAATGCTGCATTCTCCTGTGGTTGATTAGTGCAAATTACTGGGATAGCTTGTGAAGCTGTTCTGGTGGTCTCACTAGCTTGCGCTGATATGCCTTTTAAATTTCTCACTGACGCGCCCTCCCTGGATACCTCAGGCAGCAATGTTCCAGCTTCTTCCTGTCTCCTAAGTTGCCTAGGAAACGCTCCTCCACTCTTGTCCATTGGCCTCTCCTTGCTCCGCCCATTGCCATGCCCACCGGTTCCCTGGTTGTTGCCATTCTCCGCCTTCCTATCTGGGGCGTTCTATTCGATGAGGCCGGCTTCTGAGGTGGGCTGTAGCTTCGGCACTGGATGCGCCTCCTATTCCCGTAGCTGACAAATGGAGCGCCTCTTCTACCCCTGTCGTCACTCCGCTTATCCAGATCCTGATCTTCCTCCACATGGTCTACTTCCTCTTCTTGCCGACTGTCTTCTTCGCATCTCCACTGCTCCGCTCTCCGTTCCCCGGGATCTTCGGATATGCCAGCAGGCTCTTCATCTGTCGGCACTCCTGCTGCTGAAGGTATAGTGAGGCATTTCTTCAGCCAGTCTTTGTCTTCGGCTCCTGCCCATTCCAGCAATTGGCGCAGTAAGGTCTTCTTGTAGCACAATGGATTAACAAGGACAAAATTATTATAGCTCTATTTGCTCAGGGCTGTCCTGTTAACTTCTTCAAGTGACTTGCAGATTTATAAGTCTGGACTCCCTTTTTATAGGGGTCCCCAAAGCTTCCAGAACCTTCCAGGGGGTCAAGTGACCTTATCTGACCTTTCCTGAAGGGACCCCCTGAATTCTGGAATGTTCTCAGAGGTCAGCTGACTTTGCTGGTCTATCACTAACCTCCCTATCTTTTAAACACATTGGGGGGCTAGAAACTGCCACCACCCCAATCCCATTAGGAAAAGGGGGGCCTTCAAACTGGCTCCCCCCTTTTTCCTTTATATTCCAGAAACATAAAGTTGTGCTCATAAGTTTACATACCCTGGCAGAATTTATGATTTGCCCATTTTTCAGAGAACATGAATGATAACGCAAAAACTTTTCTTTCACTCATGGTTAGTGTTTGTCTGAAACCATTTGTTATCAATCAACTGTTTTTAATCTTTTTAAATCATAATGACAACAGAAACTACCCAAATAACCCTGGTCAAAAGTTTACATACCCCCAGTTCTTAATACCGTGTATTGCCCCCTTTAACATCAATGACAGCTTGAAGTCTTTTGTGGTATTTGTGGATGAGGCTCTTTATCTTCTCAGATGGTAAAGCTGCCCATTCCTCTTGGCAAAAAGCCTCCAGTTCCTGGAAATTCTTGGGCTGTCTCGCATGAACTGCATGTTTGAGATCTCCCCAGAGTGGCTCAATGATATTGAGGTCAGGAGACTGAGATGGCCACTCCAGAACCTTCACTTTATTCTGCTGTAGCCAATGACAGGTCGACTTGGCCTTGTGTTTTGGATCATTGTCATGTTGGAATGTCCAAGTACGTCCCATGTGCAGCTTCCTGGCTGATGAATTCAAATGTTCCTCCAGTATTTTTTGATAACATGTTGCATTCATCTTGCCATCAATTTTGTCCAAATTCACGGTGCCTTTGTAGTCAGCGATCCACCTCCATGTTTCACAGGCCTTGTTGACTCCTCTCCAAAAGTAAAGTTTATGGTTATGGCCAAAAAGCTCAATTTTGGTCTCAACACTCCAAATGACTTTGTGTCAGAAGGTTTGAGGCTTGTCTCTGTGCTGTTTGGCATATTGTAAGCGGGATACTTTGTGGCATTTGCATAGTAATGACTTTCATCTAGCAACTGGACCATGCAGCCCATCTTTCTTCAAGTGCCTCCTTATTGTGCATCTTGAAATAGCCACACCACATGTTTTTGGAGCGTCCTGTATTTCACCTGAAGTTATTTGTGGGTTTTTCTTTGCATCCCCAACAATTTTCCTGGCAGTTGTGACTGAACTTTTAGTTCTACCTTACCGTGGTTTGGTTTCAACAGAACCCCTCGTTTTCCACTTCTTGATTAGAGTTTGAACACTGTTGATTGACATTCTCAATTGCTTGGATATCTTTTTTAAGTTCCTTTCCTGTTTTATACAGTTCAATTACCTTTTCCCACGGATCCTTTGACAATTCTTTTGCTTTCCCCATAACTCCAAATGCAGAAATGTCAGTGCAGCACTAAATGAATGATGCAAGGGTCTGTCAGGAGTCCAGAAACTCATTTACCTTTTATACACACACAATAATTACAATCAAACAGGTCACAGGTGAGGATGGTTACCTTTAATAGCCATTCAAACCCCTTTGTGTTAACTTGTATGCATGTTATCAGGCCAAAATCACCAGGGTATGTAAACTTTTGATCAGGGTCATTTGGGTAGTTTATGTTGTCATTATGATTTTAAAAAAGTAAACAGAGTTGATTGATAATAAATGGCTTCAGCCAAATACTAACCATGAGTGAAAGAAAAGTTTTTATGTTATCATTCATATTCTCTGAAAAATGGACAAGAAATCATAAATTCTGCCAGGGTATGTAAACTTATGAGCACAACTGTATGTACTTGGTATGCTTATTAAGCTCTTTGAGGTGAAGATGATTGCTGACTTATTCTTTGCTCCCTCCATTGTCCATTTTTCTCATCACCGTTGTACTCAGCACATTCATGTTTGTTAAAGTGTCACTAAACTCACAATAGTAAAATCAGACTGTATATGCAGTAAAGTATGCTTGTTATACTCACTGTGGAACCTAAGGGGTTAATCCTCTGTATTGTGTATTAAGGCTGTGTGATCCTGTCTCTCTGATCCTCCTCTTCTTTAACTGACTCCAACCTATCTACTGGTAGAACAGAGCATCAGGAGTCAGGCTGCACATGCTCAGTTTGGTGAGTTATTTTTTTCTTGGGAGAGAGCATGTGATCAGCACAGGGCCAATCAGTACTGTCCAGACAGAGCATCAGAGGAGAATGAAAACTCCTCCTACAAGCTTTAAGCAGATACTGATACAAGTCACAAGAATGCTCTAACTGCTGATGAAAAAAGGTATTTACTAAAACTATTACATTTTCTGTGTACTGTGGGAGACCAGATATAGGGAATGCAGGGTCCTGGGTTTAGAAGCACTTTAAATAGAGAGATGTCACCAGCACACCAAGGATTCCTCAAAAGGGTCCACAGCTTTATTCACATGGTCACACAGTACAAAATGGCAAAGTTTTGGAGTCATGCAGGGCCCCTTCATCAGGTAAGGGACAAAGTGCAACAAACATCCCCAAATATTTATATAAACAGTCCACCAATCAGTGTGAGTCCATTCAGTCCCACCCCCACCCCACTGGCATCAAAATGACGTCATAAGCCCACCCTTATCATCAGTTCACATTATAGAAATACTACCATAATCAAAACTGCCCCCAGTACCATAATGAACATCAACCCCTATGCCACTATTAAAGCCTATGTTCTGGGATACTGGTCTCATTATGGGGTTAAAATTGCCTGTATAAAGATTAATAGCTTATCAGAACTGACTAGTGGACCGTGTATACATTTCATAATCCATATACACGTTGCCTAGTTTCAGGGAGTTGTGTGCCCGGCCTCCTATACTGTGTATGCTACAGCGCGTGCACTGTAGTGAAAAACATAGGTATGTGCTGTTGCTTAGCAATGCAGAACACCGCCGCTGCCGCCTATTGTAAACCTGTAAGGATAAACTGCAGGGAGGTTGAAGCCATCTAGTGGGCAAAGTAAGAAGTGCAAGTGTTTAGAAAAAAGGGGGGAAAGAGGAAAGAAGGAAAGAGAAAGGGAACAAAAGAAAATGGAAAGGGGGGAAGAGAGAAAAAACAGAAAACAAAGGGAAATAAAGAAAAAAAAAAAAGAAATAGAAAAAATGGAAAAAAAAATGAAAAATAGAAAACAATAGAAAAAAAAGAAAAGAATTGGGAAAATAAAAAGAAAAACTAATAAATAGAAAAGTAAAATAAAATTCTACAATCCCTCCATTGGCTGCCACTCGCCCAACGAATTAAATTCAAAATACTAACAATGAGCTACAAAGCCATCCATAACTCCATCCTCTTCGCTCCTCCCGAGACCTCCTGCTCTCCAGCTCCCTCATCGCCACCTCTCATACTCGCCTCCAAGACTTCTCCCGAGCCTCTCCCACCCTCTGGAACTCCCTAACCCAATCTGTCAGACTGTCCCCAAATCTATCCACCTTCAGGCGATCCCTGAAAACTTTTCTTTTCAGGGAAGCTTATCCTGCCTCCTCCTAACAAACACACTTCTTATCTCCTCAATCAGCTCACCCCCCACAGTCATTGCCCTTTTGTATCATTTAACCCTCCCTCCTAGATTGTAAGCTCTAATGAGCAGGGCCCTCTGATTCCTCCTGTATTGAATTGTTTTGTAATTGTACTGTCTACCCTAATATTGTAAAGCGCTGCGCAAATTGTTGGCGCTATATAAATCCTGTATAATAATATAATGAAAAAAAATTAAAAAAAGACAAAAGAAAAAAAGAAAAGTAAATACAATTAAATTAAATAATAAATAGAAAAAAGAGAGGTGCACATGCGCGAGGCCGAGCGGTGCGGACATGCCGCTCTAGAGCTCCACTCAGCCCGGAGAATTTGAGTGCTCCTAACGGCAAGCCAGGTGTGGATCGCAATCTCCTTCGGCTCTCCAGCACTCCCCAGAGCCCCACGATCACCACACAACGACCGGGATGGTCGCCACTGGGTCCAAACCAAAGATCTGGACCAAATCAATACTAGAGGCCCTGGCTCGGGCCTCCAGCAAGATGGCGTCGTCAGGCAACTCCAGAGCCTCCACGCCGTGGACACCCAGACTCCCTCCCCTCCGACACCCGGACGATGGTGAGTCCGATACAGACTCTCTGGCAGCCCCCTTATCAGGCGAAATGCCTTCTGGAATCCTTAAAGAATTTGAAAAAATGATTAAGCATGCGCTACAGCACACTTCAGACCAAATTACTGAGCAGCTAACCAGGGAGATTAGGGAGTTGGGACAGCGCACTTCAACTCGCTTCCCAAACTGATGAAATAGAGGCACTGAGAGAAGAAAATCTGACACTACAATCACACATTGAGGACTATGAGAATCGTTCTAGACGATTGAATCTCCGAATCAGGGGCATCCCTGAAACTGTGGAAGACCTTCAATCTACAGTCACTGCCTTATTTCAGGAACTAGCCCCTTCCATTCCTATTGAGCGCCTGGAACTTGACCGTGTCCATAGGACAATCGCCCCCCGTAAACAAAATGGCCCACCGCGTGATATTGTAGTCAAACTGCACTACTACCGCACAAAGGAGCAGCTTCAAAAAGCCGCAAGGCAAAAAGAATTGCTTACCTTTCAGAATCATCAATACCAATTGTTCGCAGATCTCTCCCAATCCACGATCATTAAACGTCGCACCTTCAAACCCCAATTACAAACTCTGCAGCAACGCAGGATAACATACTCCTGGGGTTTCCCCTTTGCCCTGAGATTCCCCTACCATGGCCAGAACTACTCCTGCAAGACAGCCAAAGAACTTCAGGACTGCCTTCACAAACTCCATCTGGACCCCAGTACCCCTACCTCAGCCCAAGGCACCCGCAGACGCTCTCCCTCATGCTCACCAACGAAAGCTGCCCATCAGACCCCTTTGTCTTCGAAAAGGATCAGAACAACTCCCATCCCTCGTGACCTGGAAGACTCCATGGACTGACCGACTTTCTTACTACCCTAAACAGGCTTAGTCCTGTTAAACCTATTTTTTCTACAACCAGTTCCACCTATTTCATCGTTCAAGATACCGCCTGAAGAAACCCTACCTTTGAGACCACCATGAACGTACTGCACACTTAGACTTTATCTTCCTGATTACGCCCCCAAGACCTTCAGACAACACCTCAATCTCCTACTCACTACAAGATTTTCTCCACCCGGAACTTTTATACCCCATTTTACTTAATGACTTCTTTCCTGAGCAGGTTTACCATTATGCTATGATGTTGGCTTGGTCTCTCCACATATCCCATATCTATTCCCATTCTTAGACCCATAAATTAATGTGTATTTTACACCTTCCCTGCTCTGATTCATCACCAACCCTTCCCTTCCCGCAATTTATCATCTTACCCTGGGTACCTGTGAACAGACCATAGCCGCAAACCATATCTTGTTTACTACCTGATAACCAAAGGTCTTTATGTTGATTCTTCTTTCAGTCTATACCACTAGACCTGGAACGCTGTACCATGTTATTTGTTTCAAGGCTAATATGTATATCTAATCCACTATGCCTCACTGGCTTGTTTATAACTGATCAATTTAGAGTCTCTCTATCCTCCGGGCTGCATGTCACTGCAGTACCTCACTTTGCCCAGCGACTCCCTATTTGTGGGCCTCCCTGGGCAACATGTTCTCCCTCGAGTGGATCTCACAAGACCCCTCGAGGGACACCTTGTATTGTTCTCATTGTTCTCTTTGTTGTACTAATCTTTTCCTATTTTTTCTCTGCACTCTAGTTTTCCCTTTCCTCCCCCACCTACTCTTCCCTGTCGGATGGAGATCACCAGGCACAGTAAGTAACACTTTACAAAATAGCCTGAGCCACACCCCCCAAATGGCTAACCTAAATATTCTTTCACATAATGCACAAGGGCTTAACTCCCCCAACAAAAGGCGTAAAGCCTTCCGTACATACGCCTCCCTTAAAGCACACATTGTGTGCATACAAGAAACCCACTTCTCATCACACCAAATGCCCAAATATCTGAGCCCTGTATACCCCCAGTTTTACACAGCCTCTACAAACTCCAAATGCAGAGGTGTCCTAATCGCCTTCCACAAATCCGTCCCATTTACACTAAAGCGAGCCATTCAAGACCCAGAGGGTAGATATTTCATTTTTTTTTTTTTTATATAATTTTTATTAAGTTTTGTCACATATAAGAACAGTAATCAAGACATTAATCAAATGTAGAGAAAGTGGGGAGGGGGGTGGGGAGAGGGGTATACTGAGGGAAGGAGGGGACAAGGGGAGTTACAACCAACCGTAACAGGGTGGGGGGAAGGTGGGGGGGAGGGGATAGGACATCCACTCTTGGGGCGAAGGTAGGATATTCAGCATAACATAAACAAAACCAAGAGTCTGACAAGGCCCGACCCAATCAAAATGAGCAAATCAATGAACATACTTAAAGGCCCGGGGGTCTTCTAATCGGGAGGGTGACCTAGCTAGCTAGGCAGTCCACAGGATTAAGCTAGAGGGCCTGAAGAGAGTCACTCTATGAAGAGAATTAGGGGGGGAGGGAGGGAAGGACCCTCCAAGTAGGGTCTAGAGTGAGTGTGGTAAATGGGTTCCATGACGTGGAGGGGGTTTGGATCCTGGTGTCGTTTTCCAAAGGTCCCTGGTAGTTGAATTCAAGGGGGGGATAAGGATGAGGTCTCCTCAATACAGTTTGTATCCATAGGATCCTGGGACAGAGCTTCACCACTGGAATAACTCCTGTAGGGACCCCACTTTTTGGAAAAACCAACAGGGCTAGCTGAGTGTAGATTGTAATCCAGGTTTTCTTTGCGCATGAGATTGTTTAAGTCAACTTTGACCAAATCCATGGTGGGGGGTACAGAGGACACCCATTGCTTCAATATAGCTCTCCTGGTTGCCACGAAACATGTACTGAGCCACGCTCTGTGTGCTCTCAGAACGTGACAGCTTGTACCTTTGAGGGAGGTGGGGGTGTCCTCCATGAAGCCAAAGAGCAGCAAGGCTGGGTCGTCGGTTGGGAGAAGTCCCGTGACGCTATGGGCCAGAGCTTGTGCACGCTCCCAAAGGATCTTGACATGAGGGCAGTCCCAAAGTCTATGTTTCAGAGATGGTCTGTGCAGGTAACACCAGGGACAGCAGAAGGGTTTCGGCAGAGAATGGGAAGTTGCAAAAGGGGCATAGGCTCTGTGCAAGATCTTTAGCTGTTGTTCCCTCCAAAACTCATTGGTAATCTGCTTTCTAGTAGAGGTGTAGCCCAGCAGGGGGATATTACTATCGCCCGGAAAATTGAAGTCCTTTGACCAGGCCGAACCAGGGCTTATGTGCAATGCGCCCGTTGCGTCTTGGGATATTGCCTTGTAAATGTCTGACACCTTGTAATGGCCCTTTTCTAGAAGCTCATCTATAAAAGAAAGTTTGAACCTGTTGTGCCTCTTGGGGTGCAGGGAGATGGCGAAGCTTATTGCTTGTTGAGTATGAATAAAGTGATGGTTAGGGAGATTGAATTGAGTGGCTAAGTCTGCAAAGGGTAGTGCCTTTCCATTTTCATGATTGAAAAGTTGTGCCCATTTAGTGAGCCCATGGGAGGCCCAGGTGGAGAAAGCCGCATATTGCTTCTGAAGGTTGAAGGACGGGTGCCCCATGATGGGGAGGTGGTGGGATATAAAAATTGGGAGATGGAGCAACTTCCTGATTTCTCGCGAGGCTATAACAGTATCCCTTATCAAGAGATTCTGCTTGAGATGGGGCGGGAGAGAGTTAAATTTGCAGTGTAGGATTGCGGCCAATCCATCTGGACCTACCATTTTTGACTCCAAATCGTAGTTTGAATAGTTGGACCTGCCCGCCAGCCAATCAAGACCTACCCTCAGGAGGCATGCCAAGTTGTACCTTCTAATATTTGGTAGGTTAACACCTCCAAGCTGGGTGGGATGATGGAGTTTTTTCAGGGATATACGGGACTTCCTGCCCTTCCAGAGGAAGGACACAAGGGATTTTTGCAAGGCTTGTATGTCCTTGTGTTTTAGTAACAGGGGAATGGTTTGGAGGGGATATAGGAGTTTGGGAAAGCTCATCATTTTAAAGAGATGACATCTACCCAGGAGTGATAGGGGAAGAGATGACCAGTGAGATAGTTCATTCGCAATTTTTGTGAGTAGGGGAGGATAATTTAGCTGGTACACGGAGGCTGGGGTTCTACCAATCTTTATACCTAAATATGTGATGTGGCTTTTTGCTATTTGGAAGGCGGACTGTGACGCCCAGTGAGGCGTCCTTGATTGGAAAAGTGGCAGGACCTCGCTTTTTCCGAAATTGATCTTAAGGCCCGCACAGTGTCTGAATTGGGTAAAAATTTCCTGTATGTGAGGGATATCCGATTGAGGGGATGATGAGAAAATTAGAATATCGTCCGCGAAAAGCGCTGAACGAATCTCGTGGTCGCCTATCATCACTCCATGAATGTTGGAGTTGAAGAGTATAAAGCGTGAGAGGGGCTCGATAGCCAGGTTAAAAAGGTGAGGAGAGAGAGGACACCCCTGACGCGTGCCTTTGTGAAGCATAATTTTGTTAGAGATTTGGCCCGCAGCCACCACATTCGCATATGGTGCCCTGTACATGGCCCTAATCAGGTGGGAGAAGGGGCCAGATATGCCCATTCTCTGAAGGACCAGCCCTAGCCAGCGGAAACTGATATTGTCGAACGCTTTTTCAGCGTCAAGGGTGACAATAGCAGAGTCCCTGGCCGTGCCAGCCCTGGCTGCCTCCAGCACAGCCAACACTTTTCGAATGTTAGAGGCCGCCGACCTCCCCGTGGTGAAGCCTGCTTGTGCGGGGTGGAGCAATACGGGCATGATCCGTGCTAGTCTTTTGGCCATAATCTTAGAGAGCAGTTTAGAATCAAGATTAAGTAGGGAAATGGGCCTATAGGAGCCCGGGTTCGAAGGGTCTTTGTCTTTTTTTGGGATTAACTTTATATACGCCTGAAAACCCGAGGGGAAATACGGCCCTCCATCTAATATACTCTGATAGAGGGATACAAGCGTGGGAGTAATTAGGTCTGTAGATATTTTGAAAAATTCTGCCGTGTAACCGTCAGGGCCGGGGGCTTTGTCTGGGGCAAGCGAGGAAATGGCTAGTTTAACTACGTCTGCAGATATGGGGGCGTTGAGGGCCATTAGGTCGTCTGGGTCGACTGATGGAAGGTTGATTTTGTCGAGAAGCGAATTTGCCAAGGGTTCGTCTATGGGGTCGTCACTGTAAAGGTTGGAATAGAATTCTTCTAGGATGGAGATAACATCTTTTGAGTCGTGTGTTATCGAGCCGTCTGGTCGTTTTAGGGATGTTATATGGGCAGGGGTGTAAGGGCCTTTACATAGACTTGCCATGAGTTTACCCGGTTTATTGCCGAATTTGTGATATTGGAGTTGGGTGCGAGAGTAATAGTAAAGTTCGCGTGACTCCGCCCACATATCAAAGTTTTCTTTTGCCTCCTTCCATCGTTTCCTGGAGTTGGGGGAGTTATGTTTATTCAGAGCATTTTGTGCTTCTCGGAGAGCTGTGCTAGCTCTTTCATATTGCTGAGTAGTCTTTTTTTTGTGGGTCGCAGCGAACGCTATTATTTTGCCCCTTAATACCACTTTTGCGGTGTCCCAGAAAAGTATAGGGTCCCCTGTATGTGCCGAGTTAGTTTCCTGAAATTCTTCCCACGATTTGCGGATCACCTCCAGCAGTTCGGTGTTTCCTGCCAGGTGTGAGGGGAAGCGCCACATTCTGAAGGGGTTTGGAGTCTCTGAGACTGCCAGCTGGAGGGCCACTGGGGCGTGGTCTGAAATGACCATGTCCAGTATTTGCGGGGCGGAGGATAGTGGTAGCATGAGAGGGTTACAGAAAATGTAGTCTATCCTCGATAGGCTTTGGTGTGGTGGGGAAAAGAAAGTGTATTCCCTCCCTATGGGGTTATCCAGCCTCCATGTATCAGTGAGTTGGGTGGCTTCCACAAATTGCGAGAGCAGTGAGGGAGAGCCGGCGGCCTCCTGACTTGGTTTTGGTAAAGCACGGGCCCTGTCTTCTTGGGAGCACATGACTGAATTAAAGTCACCCCCTATCAATAGGGGCAAGTGAAGAAATGGCGCAGCCTTGGCTGTCAGATCATGAAAGAAGGTTTTAGAGGGAGAATTTGGGGCATATATATTACCCAGAACCATCTCTTTGTTGGATAGTTTGACCCTGAGAAAGGACATGCGTCCATCTCTATCTGTCACTTCTGAGAGGATTTGGAGGGGTAGCTTTTTATGAATAAGGAAGATTACTCCTGCCTTGCTGCCTGTTAAGGGTGAACCATATACTTGACCCACCCAGAGCCTCTGGAGACGCATAAAGTCGCCAGAGGACAGGTGGGTCTCCTGAAGCATAGCTACGTCAGTGCGCAAGCTCTTTAGGTGTCGCAGGACTGCCATTCTTTTGTGGGGAGACCTAAGCCCCTTGACGTTCCATGAGATGACTCTTATGTTGTTTCTAGTTGTGACATAGGATTTCTATGCAATGGCTTTATATGATTAGGGTGTAGATGATAGGACACCAGGGGGTCCAATGTGGACAGCGGGTTAAGTTGGCGGTTAGTGACTCTAGGGGAGAGAATCAGGTAGACAGGTCGGGGAAGGGTGGCGGGACTATCCTCCCATAAACTACAAAACATTAAATATAACAAAAGTAAAAGGTAGTAACATACCAAAAACCAGGCGGTGGACTTCTCCTTTTTCCACATGACAAATCGCCTTTCACCATATAGCGTTACCGGAGTCCCACTTGACCGCTGTGCCACGAGCCATGACCAGAAGGGAGACCCCCAGAGAGCGAGATAAGATTGTTGAACTAAAGGCGTCTGGGTGAAGGCCGCCGGCCGTAATGCTGAGGAGCTCCGATAAGGCTATGCGGAGGTCAGAGCCTAGGTAAAACCATAGAAATAGCATTGTTAATAAAGTAACACAAACATATCTTTGCAAAAACAAATACTAGTGAGCCAGTGACTGTCAAACTTGTGCAGGTTGGGGCCTACTTGAGTTTGTAGGAAGGTAGGGGTGTCGGGTAATATACCATCAGGGTGAAGAGGCGCACTGAGCACTTTACATTTAACTGTTGGATGACTCTGGAACTAGAGTGGGGGTTGCTGTTTGTCCTTATTGGAGTAGCGGGGCCTTTTAGGAGAGTCTTTCCGGGGGCTGCGTAAATCCCTGCTCCCAGGGGATGGGGTAGGGTTGCCCACTTGTTGAGTTTCCATGGGGATATGCATCTGAGATTGAAGGTAATTTTCGGCCTCGGCAGGGAGGGTGAAGGATTTTGCTTCCCCGGATTGATCAGTGAAGCGTAGGATAGCTGGGTAGGATAGGGTGAATTTGATGCCTTTTTGGAAGAGTGTTGAACAGATTGGCTGAAAGGCTTTGCGTCGCTTCGACACTTCCTGCGAATAATCCGCAAAAACAAGTATTTTATGACCTTCAATTTGTAGAGACTTGGCATTTCTAAAAGACTTCAGAATAGCCACTCTATCTGCGTAGTTCAGAAACCTTGCTATCACTGGGCGGGGAGAACGGCGATCATTTGAGGGAGAGCCTAAGCGGTGTGCCCTTTCAATGGTGCAACTCCCTGAAATGCCCAGAGCTTGAGGGATGCGATTGGCGCATATGTCTAACAGAGCATTGTTGTTAAAGGTTTCAGGGAGGCCAATGAATCTTCGATTGTTCCTTCTTGTTCTATTCTCGAGGTCATCAAGTTTTTCTAGTATGTATTGCTGAGTGTGCACAAGCTGTTGTTCAGTGGCTTGGGAGGATTGTAGCTCGTCTTCTAAATCTGATGTGCGCTGTTCCAGCTCCCCCAGCCTTTTAGTGTGTTCTCCTAATTGCTTAGTAAGCTGCCCCATACCTGCTTGCACAGCTCTCTCTACTGCCTCTGCTATCGTAGGAGAGAGGAGCGCAGCCACCGTCTGTGCCAGCTTAGCATATTGTGCCTCAGAAGCGTCCCAGGGAGGGGCGGGTGAGGCAGCGATAAGTGCCGAGCCCGTAGTAGGATTCTGGCCGTCCGCCATATTGGCCGCGCGTGAGCCGGCTCCCGGGGGATCGGCTCTGCCCGGTGCGCTGGCGGGAGCTCCGCCGTAGAGCCCAAACCTGTCCATCTGCGCCTTACCAGGGATGCGGTAGGGGGATGTGAGCCGTGTAAAAGTCGCCCGTGGCCGTATTGTAGCTGACTTTGTAAGCCTGGTGTCCGGAGCCGCCGCTTCACACTACCTCGTCATGTGGCGCCGGAACCGGAAGTCCCAATATTTCATTTTAACTGGTCACTTAATTGATACACCAGTAACAGTGGTCTCATATTATTCACCTAACCAAAACCCCACCCCCTTCCTCTCACATCTTTTTAGGACACTGGACACCCATAAACTGGGCACCACCCTACTGGGGGATGACTCCAACCAAGTTCTCCTTCCACTCCTCGACAAATCCCCTTTCACCCCCTTGTCGAATCCCCGCAAACTTACCTTCCAACAACTCCTGGCAAAACATTCTCTAGTTGACACCTGGTGCGAGCTAAATCCATTAAAGAAACAATATACTTTTTACTCTCATCCCCATAACTCGTTTTCTCGCATTGACCATATCCTCACCACAATGCACCCTTCCCCAAATTTCCTCCTCTTTAATAGCTCCCATTCCATGGTCTGATCATAATGCCATTCTAACAACCCTTTCTACCTTACTCCCCCCTCAAGGCAGGAGACTGTGGTCTCTCAATGACACTCTTCTCGCCCACCCATCTTATGCTCTCGAAATAGAAACATCTCTGAAAGAGTACTTTACGTTAAACACCACCCCAGAAGTGTCTCCCCTCCTGACCTGGGAAGCCCACAAACCAGTTATCCGTGGAACCCTAATAAATATAGCCACACCCAGGAAGAATGATCGCCAAAACAAATTCTCTTCCCTGGAACAAGAATTTTCCTTTGCCCACGATGCTTTTCAACTTTCACCTACTCCACTTAATAAGGACAGGCTAGACAGGGCTAAGCTCAAACTTGATCTCTTTATGACTGACACAGCAGAAAAAACCCTCTGTCTCTCACATCACCGAACATATATGAAAGCCAATAAGCCCGATACCTTCCTTGCCCTCTCTCTTAAAAACCTCGAAAGACCCCACAAACCTATTCGACTGAAAAATGCGCCTGGCTCCCTAACAAGTAATCTTGTCAAAATCCTCCATCTCTTTCGCACGCGGCTAACTGAACTATATACACCCCCTCCCTCCCCAGATGTCCACTCCAAAACCCACGACTTTCTAAACTCGATTAACCTTCCCTCACTCTCGTCTCACCATCGCACCCTTCTTGAACAACACATTACTGAAGAAGAAATACGCGCTGCGATTAAATCGCTCAAGAATAATAAACGTCCTGGTCCGGATGGTTTTACTGCCACATACTACAAACGATACATTGACATTCTGTCCCCAACATTAACTAAAGCTCTAAACACTATTCTTAAAAACTCAACATTTAGCCCAGACTCCTTGAGAGCTTCCATCTCAATGATCCCCAAACCCCAAACTGATGACACCTCCTGGTCTAATTTCTGTCCAATCTCTATACTTAATAATGATATCAAACTACTAGCAAAGGTCCTTGCGACCCGTCTCAACACCCTTTTGGATCCTTGATACATAAAGATCAAGTAGGCTTCATGCCCTCCAGACAGGCAGCAGACAATATATGTAGAACGGTGCTTCTAACCCATTTAGCCCGTACCCGTAGGATACCATTGTGCCTTCTTTCGTTAGACATAAAAAAGGCATTTGATAGCCTTTCGTGGCCCTATCTCCGTACAGTCCTGGAGAAGTGGGGCTTCGGCCCACACTTCCTCAAATGGGTCTTTTCTCTTTACTCGCGCCCGTCTGCCCATGTCGCCTATGCCGGCCACTTGTCGGACCCTTTCCCCATCCAAAGGGGAACCCATCAAGGCTGCCCCCTCTCACCCCTTCTATTCCCTTTGGCCATTGAACCACTAGCCCAGAGACTATGCGACAATCCAGACATCAAAGGTTTGGAGATCGCAGGTCATGAACACAAGCTCTGCCTTTTTGCAGACGATGTATTGCTATTCCTCACGTCTCCACTCACCACGGTCTCAAATCTCATGGCTAACCTCTCACAATTTGCCTCCGTCTCTGGACTGGTGGTCAATCCTCATAAATCAAAATTTCTCAATATCTCCTTGCCTTATACTCTACAAACCCACCTACAAACCACTTTCCCCTACAAATGGTCCACACTCTCTCTAACCTATTTGGACATCAAAATTACCCCTGACCCTGCAAATCTCTACTCAACCAACTACCCCCCTATGCTTCTACATCTTACTAAACTTATGTCCTCATGGTCCTCCCTCCCTCTCTCTTGGCTAGGCTGTATAACAGCAATAAAAATGGTCATCCTCCCGAAACTATTGTACCTCTTTCGAGTACTCCCTACATCCGTCCCCGCTCACTTCCTACGCATTATCCAACGCAGGACCCTTAAATTTGTATGGGGCAAAACTAGACCCAGAGTCCACAAAACCGTACTCCACCTCCCGAAATTACAAGGTGGATTAGGCCTTCCTATATATGCGAAATACTACCAGGCAGCCCAACTTGCTATCCTAACAAAATGCCATGCTAGGAAGGAAACACCCATATGGGTTTCCCTTGAATCTACAGACTGCGACCCTCGCTTGATAGCCAACTTTCTCTGGCTACACACTAAAGACCATAAGCCAATACGCAATCCCATCACTAGACAGTCCCTTCACCTATGGGTCAGGCTCAAATTCAAATACAAATTACAATCACCACACAATCCTCTTCTATCCTATCTATGTAATCCCTCATTCTATCCAGCCTGGTCCTCACCCTCTTCTTTCTTTAAATGGCAAACAGCAGGTCTAATCCGTGCATACTCCTTCACTATCCCAGATAACCACATCCCATTTCCCACTCTATCTGAATCTCATGATCTCCCACCTTCTGAACTTTTCCGTTATCTCCAGTTAAAGCACTTCTTCACCCCCTGTCTCCGCTCCTCTTCTTCTACTCCACATAAAACACTTTTTGAACACGCCTGCGATCGTGACCCTCTAATGCGTGGATTGATCTCCCTACTTTACCGCCTTCTCCTAGACCCCCTTACTCACTCCTCTCTCCCATACGTTCAAAAATGGGAAGCGGATCTACACACTCAGTTGACTGAGGAAGAATGGAAGGAGATCTGGTTGGCCACCAAATCAGCCTCGCAAAATGTGGTAGCATCTGAGGCTAATTATAAAGTCCTATTCCGCTGGTACCTCGTACCAGCACGAATCGCAAAATATTCTACCAGCTATCCCACAAATTGTTTCCGTGGCTGCCCAGACAGAGGTACTCACCTACACATATGGTGGGACTGCCCTGTAGTCCAGGTGTTCTGGAAAGATGTCTTCAAGATAATTTCTACCCTCCTAGGCCGCTCCCTGCCTCATACCCCCACCACAGCCATATTAAATACTAAACCCCCAGACACCACCCGCAAGCAATTTAAACTTATCCTGCAGGTTACCACAGCAGCGAAACAAACAATAGCGAAAGCTTGGAAATCCCCCCTCCTCCCGCTCACCGAAACCAAACACAGAATTACAATTGCAATGATTCACGCAAAAATCGAAGCAACCATACTCAATAACATCCCCAAATTTGAAAAACAATGGCTACCATGGATTAGGCACTTTCTCCCCCCTGATCTAGATAATAGCCTCTTCCTCCCATAGAAATTACACCACTTAAACCCTCTAATCCCTATATACCTTACAAATTACTATGTGATCTCCCTCCGACACCCCTCTCCCTCTACCCTGACTATATTTCTACCTTTCCTTCTCTCTTTCCTTTCCATCTCCTCCTTTTATCATAAGCTACGCAGTCTGTTTAAGACCAACTGGATCGTCCTCCCTTTCAGAGTAAACCTGATCTTATCTCTGTCAGGCCTATATCAATGTTACTATTTGATATCTAACCTACTGAAGATTTTATCTCCTTCAATGCTCCCCTTCTCCTCCTACAGGATGGAACTCCTATTTGGTTTTCATGTAGGTCTGTATTAATGTTTGACTGCGATGTTACTGGACCTTCCAGTCCTTATTATTGCTATTTTACCTATATTTTCAATAAAAAGTTTGAACCAGAAACATAAATAAAAAAAAGAAAAGAAAAAAGAAAAAAAAGAAAATGAAAAAATAATTAATCAAATGAAATGAAAATTAAAATAGAAAAAAAAAGGGAAAAAGGGAAAAATAGGCGAAACAATAGATAAAGTGAATGTGTATGTGGAACCAGCGCAAAGGAAAACAATTAATTATGTGTATATAAACAAATAAACATATGTGTGAATATATGTATGTGAATGGTTGAATAAACACATATATGCAATATATAAATATGAGGGGGGCTGCACGTGTATCTGTTGTGACAACCAAAAATGATAAAAAGCAAAAAACCTTGCTCCCCTCATAAAGTAATAACTCTTCCAACTGCCTCTTATAATGTGCACATATAGGCAGAAAGCTAAAATATATGTTGAATATACTCCAACTAAGGTACTCAAATAAAGTGCAAGTGCTACATAGATGCCCAATATGATCTAAGTGGTGGCTGGGTGCAATCCATACCCCACACAGGTCACACAAGGTCAGTGCAAAATATTAAGTTAACTACAAAATGCATATAAAGCAATATCTACAGTTAAACTGTGCAAAATGTGCAAATATTATGTGCAAAAACAAAAATGCAAAACCTTTGTATAATGGTGCTGATAAGTCCAAATAGTCCCAGACCACCCAGTCTTCAGCCAAATTGATTCGAGGGATGATAAATCCGACTTCATAAGCCAATAAATAATCAGCTGAGAAAATATATATCCATGAATGGACCGATATCAAGCCACTGAAGCACCTTTAATACTGTGGCGATCCTCCACCTGACACCCCAGTCACACAGCCTACTCACCAAATGAAATGGATTCCCATGACAGGAATCACAGATGCTCTTAGTTGATAAGTAGAAAGCTTGTCCACCTCGGCTCCAAGGGATAACACTGCTGGCATAGATCCTCCTTGTGCTCAATAGAGGGGGAAACAGAACCAAACGGGTCCAAAAATGGTGAAGTACGTCCATGTATTGATAAAATGCTGCATGCGGTTTAAAAAACAGGGGACGCCAGATGCAGTCCACCTACATTGCAGACAGCGGAAGTGACAGAACCGGAAGTCACGTTACCCACGTTACCCACGTGACTTCCGGCTCTGCCACTATAAACTAGGTATTGACTAATCAGACAGTGAGAGAATTAGAAAGCTGTGCCGAGAAAGCTGTGCAGAATAAAATGGGAGAAAAGGAAATAAACTGATTGAATGAATAATGTGAACGTGTAAGACAAGATGAGCAGAGGAGAAAACTATGGAATGGGAAAACTTTGATTGATAGATCCTGTGTCTCTGTAAATTTGAACCTGCAACTTCTGTGGTGTCTGACTGTGGTTCTTCTCACTATGCCACCTGAGCTGCTGTACAGCTCCCTGTCTGTTCTTCTAGAACATTCTTATCTTGCCTCTTGTTTATGGTGAACATTGAACTCTTTGCTCCATGAACTTCCTGTTCTAAGCCATGTCTCTGCACTTCCTGTCTGCCAGATTATTGTGCTCTCATGCTAGTGTGGGATCCAAAGGGTTAAAGCAGGTGGTGAAAAGGCAATAAAATGTCTCCTCACTGCCTGCTTTAGCCCCTTGGTCACTGCACAAGTTTGCTATATTTCTTTTACATGTGACAGGGTGTAAAATTCCTGTTGCAAAATGTGTAGTGAGGTGCAGTTGCGGGGTGGTAAAAAACAGGGTTCATCTATGAGAATTTTACCTCCCCCAAACTGCAACTGTAAACAAGTTCTTACTGTCCTAACCCCCTTTCATAGTTGCCTTTGAGGGGATGCTGTGAGAGAAGAACAGAAAGGGACGCTGTACAACAAGGACAGAGAGAGATGCCGGGGACAGAGAGGGAAGCAGTACGATGAGGACAGAGAGGGATGCCGTGGACACAGAGGAACGCCTTGTGACAAGGACAGAGGGGGATGCCAGGGACAGAGAGGGACACTGTACAGACAGGGACAATTGAGGATTCCATGGGGGGATCAGAGAGGGACGCTGTGGGGGGAGTAGGACACAGGGGGACACAGTGGGGGGCTAGGAGGACACAGGGGGACACCATAGGGTGGGGGAGGGGAGG
>BLSH010520290.1:894405-931302 GCA_018402905.1 Glandirana rugosa | reverse complement strand
TTTTTTTGTATAAAAAAAGGACTTTCATCAGTAAAAGAAAAAAAAGTAATTCTATATCCTGTTAATTAAACGTCATGGGAAAATGAGCTAGTGGGATCTGAGACCAATTAATTTAACAGTTTATTTATGAAAGAGTAACAAACAATTTTCAAGTCTTACATATATTATGAAAAATAATTACAAAAGGATTTTATTTTTAATGTGAAAATCTTTATCTTTATTTTCCAGCTAAAACCAGAAAGGGGAGGAAAAAATCCACATGAAGTTTCTAAACAAATTTGGATGCCAAATTACTTGAGTATTTAATTAGCAGCCTCTCCTATGTTTCTTTGCAATCGGGTAGAATCACATGACCTCAACATATCCCTTTACATAAATATAAAATTTAATTATGATAGCACATTTTAGCACTGTCCAATATGTTTTGCTTTTTTAGTCTTAGCTTAAAATATATTTACCAACATTCACGCTGACCACTGTTAATTAGTTAAGGATACTTGTAAACACTGAACAAATGCATAACTAGTGTTTGGAGTCCAGTTTTAATATTAAGTGATTGAAGATGCACAAACCTCTATGATACATAAATTCAAACAAACTTGAGTTGACCAAAGACTTCACACAGAATTGACAAATATCTTATACAGAAATATCTCTCAATACATATTTCCCCAACCACAAATAATAATTAAAAAAAGTTATTTTAGGTATATACATGCATGTCATGACATCCTGGAATGAGGTATTAGCACCATCAAATATTGCACCAAAATGGTTTCATATTGCAAAAGAAAAATGCAACACAAAAATAGGCAAATTTTGATTATCATTTTTTTATCTTCCAGTTTGGAAACCTGAGGCTTTATATATAGAGACTGTAAATATATATATATATATTTATTTTGTTTTAGCAACAGCAAATAAGAGAGGTCTTCCACATCAATATATACAAAGGGATTTTATTTGAAGTCAGAAAGAAGGGTTGGAGTCCACTGGAATTACACGTTATTTTGCACAATACAGACACTGTATCCTTTTTACACAGTGGGGAACCTTTTGGGGGGTTTTTTTCTCTTTGTTTTATGGCTCAACCCAGAGTCACATGCAAGTTTTGGAAAGGGACATGCAAGTGTGTTATAGGTATGCAGAATAATTACATGTGCACAGCATTTGATAAACCCATTTACAAGAAATGAATAGCACCTATTATGGATGAAGCCTGTTTTAGGTATTTTCCAGCACCAAAAGATTTCCATGAAAGGAGGACACGTCTGTCCTTACAGTATCACATCTAAGTCCTTCATATTTTGGCAAATGCTTTCTGGTTAAGTCATGTGATTCTGCCCGAGATGAGGATGGCTGGTAAATTCTAAGTAACTGCACTGAGCTTTTTTTCTTGTTATTTATCAGTTTTTTCTTCCCCTCTGCACAATCCGTATTCAAAACTTGCATGTGGCGAACACGTCTCTGGTGGTATCCAAAGCCTGACGCGCCTTTTTTTAGAAAATTATTTTTTACACATTTTTTTAGAAGCTGCTTGTCCGTATTCCAGTCTCAACCTAAGAAGCAGGCTGGCCCAACCTCAAATCCAAACTTCTGATTCTGATCCCCAAAGTCACTGATCATAACATCTGCTATAGGCAATTGATCTATCTTTAGGGTGTTGATTTCCAGGACTGTTCGTGCGTATCCTTTCCTCAGCTGGAAGAGATGAAACAAAAGTGTAAGCACACAATGGATAGTTAATAACTAAACCAATGTAAATGTTAGCACTGTGCTGGATTTCTAAATATTATTGCTGCTACTGTAATTGTATAGCACAATATATTGTCTCAAAATACCCATAATCCTAATGGGCAATTTAAAGGCATGGTTCTCTTTACTCAAATAATTAGCTGGAATGCACTGTAGAAAACAGTCACTCTGGATTAAAGAGGATGCCACATGGCATATTCAATTATAATATAATTATCACATAATATCTTTTTATGTGCTATTCCATTAGGCCATGAACACCTGCAGCTTGAATCTATGCAGCTAACAAAGGCAGGAAACAAAATTATAACGCTGTCTATTTCACCTGTAAAAATATGCAAAAAGCATTGATATGACTAGGCAGAAATACTAAGAACTTTTGTATGTTATTGAATAATTGGAATGTTCTATATCTACTAAAGCAGGGGTCAACAAACCCTGAACCGAATACCTGGGTTGGCACGTAATGTCCTTTGAGCTGTTACACAATGGCTTGACAGCTTTCTAGTCTGTTAATTACAAAGCCTGGCCCACTCACTTCCATGATGTCAGTGAAAGCCTGTACTCAGGAAGTCTGTGCATATGTATGCATGCCTGTCTGCCTTTGGATTCAGGTGCTCCTAATGCTAAGAAGTTTTCAGCAAAAGTGACAAGCTTAGTGGTTCTCTGAAGAATTGATCAAATCAATTGACATGCATAGTGAAACATAAAGTGATCTAACTGAGATCTAACTGTATACCTGGCAGGAATATGGAATATAACATATTTTGGTCGTATACAAAGTGTCATTTGATAATTGGACCCTCAACTTATAGTACTTGTTACTTATTCACAAAAAGAAAAAGACATAGTAAATGAACATATACATACTGTATAGACACTCTAGAAATATATTTATAAAAAAAAAATCCTATGATGTAAATCCAACATCAATTACGTCTTCCGGTGATGTAGAACCATTGTGAACCACAACGAACATAAACACGACAACCCCTACCAATGATGCTCTCCCGCCAGACTCTCACCACAAATGACAGCTCTCTGACTGGTTTTTGAATGTGAACATGATGCTGACTGACATCATTGACTACATATATGACTATATATCAATGACATCACCTGAGAACTACTTTGTTTACAAGAAGCAAGCCGGAAATCAGAAAGGTCATTTAGTGGTAATAGTTTTTTTTTTTGTCACTTGTCACTTTTGCGGAAGTACATCCTAATGTTGATAGAGTTCATGTGCAGGCAAAGCATTCCCAGAGCATGTCATTTAAAGGAATTCTGTAGTTATAATGTTGCTTTTTATGCCTTATTAAAAGACCTGCTCCCAAAACAGTATATATATTTTTTTTGGGTTGGTACATTTCCTACATGACAGTACCCATGGTCTTTTTTAACAAAAGCTTGCAAACTGCCTGTGACTAATTCCATTAACTACTTAAAGCCCCCCCCCCCACCCCATATACTGTATACAGCGGCAGGGTGGCTCTATTGCACAAACAACATACCTGTACATTGTTTCGTGAAATAGATACTGTGGGGGAGCCAATCCGCAAGTCCGGCAGACCCAATGTCCACCCACATTCGCCCCACAGAGAGGCAGAATGGGAACTATGTAAACAAGGCAGATTCCCCTTCTGACAGGGAAGTACACAGAAATATTTTGTTCCTAGTAATCAGGAACATGGATCTGTATGTTCTTCCTGTCAGTCCATCCCCCACACAGTTATAAAACACTTGCAGGGAACACATTTAATCCTTCGATTGCCCCTGATGTTAACTCCTTCCCTGCCAGTGTCATTCATACAGTGATCAGTGCATTTTTTTTAGCACTGATCACTGTATTGGTGTCATTGGTCCCAAAAAGTGTCAGATTTGTCCACCCCAATGTCTCAGTTCTGCTAAACATCACCGATCGCTGCCATTATCAGTAAAAACAATTAAAAAAATTAAAAGTCCATAAATCTATCCCATAGTTTGTAGATGCTATAACTTTTGTACAAACCAATCAATATATGCTTATTGGGATTTTTTTACCAAAAATATGTAGAAGAATACACATTGGCCTAAATTGATGAAGAAATTAATTTTCTTTTAAATTTTTTTATATGTATTATAGCAAAAAGTAAACAATATTGTTTTTTTTTTTCAAAATTTATGATTTTTTTGTTTATAGGGCAAAAAATAAAAACCACAGAGGTGATAAAATACCACCAAAAGAAAGCTCTATGTGTTTGGATAAAAGGACATCAATGTTATTTGCGCAATGGTCAGTTAACCACTTCAACCCCCGGAAGGATTTCACATGTTAGGACCAGAGCACTTTTTGCGATTCGGCACTGCGGCGCTTTAACTGACAATTGCACGGTCGTGCGACATTGTAACCAAACTAAATTTGCGTCCTTTTTTTCCCACAAATAGAGCTTTCTTTTGGTGATATTTGATCGCATCTGCGTCATTTCTGTTTACCGCTATAAACAAAAAAAGGCGACAATTTTGCAAAAAAAACAATATTTCTTACTTTTGCTAAAATACATATCCAAAAAAATATAAAAAAAAAACAAATTTATTCATTGGTTTTGGCTGATTTATATTCTTCCTCGTATTTTTGGTAAACAAAAAAAAAAATCGTAATTGGCGTTTATTGATTGGTTTGCGCAAAAGTTGCTGCGTTTGCAAACCATGAGAATTAATTTCTAGTGATTTTACAATTTTTTTTTTACTAGTAATGGTGGCGATCTGGCATTTTTAATCGGGACTCAGATATTGGGGAGGATACGTCCGAAATTTTTGACACTTTTTTGGGACCAATGACATTTATACAGTGATCAGAACTTTAAATATCTATTGATTACTGTGTAAATGTTATTGGCAGTGAAGGGGTTAACCAGGGGGGCAATCTAGGAGTTAACTGTGTTCACTGGGTGTGTTCTAACTGTGAGGGGGCTGGGCTGTCAGGGGCACCAGAGATCTAATTGATCCCAAGTAGAGGGATAAGTAGATCTCTGACATGCTGCCTGACAGAGTGGGGAATCGCTGTGTTTACATCGGCGTTTCCACGTTTTTCTTCTCTGTCAAGCAATCGCGGCTCGCTGGTGGAGAACGAGTCTGCCCGAGCCACAATTCTGCAGAGTGTGACGGGTATGAGAGCGTGCCAGCGGTGTCATGCCACCGCCTGCTACTGCGCGTGCAAGCCGTTTATAGACGGCGATTTGCGCTACAGAGCCACACTGCAGTCATAAATGTATGCGTGCCGGTCGGGAATGAGTTAAAGTAACACAGTGCCATATTGCAAATAATGACCTGGTCATTAAGGGGGTAAAACTTTCCACCTCCAACTTTACCATTAAGTGGTTAAAGAAATTACAAGAGTCAACCCCCATAGATTTCAATGGGGTTTGCAAATTTTTTCAAAGTGTCACAAATGTACAGCGAACCAAACTTTGCTCAGTTTACTCACCACCATTCAGAACACAATGTTTTGCTAGAGTAGAGTAGGATAGAGTAGTGGAATTGGGATTCAAATATCTAGACAGGGGTGATGGGTAAGGGTCTCACAGTAATTAGGATGGAATCCGGACGCTGGCTATATGTAGCTACCTTAATCCTGGATCCACCTCTTAATTTAATAAACAATTCACAATTTTTAATTTTAGCCATATATGGTTTTTACGGTTAGTAAGGGGGAGTGGGTTTTTTTTGTGTGTTTGCAGTGGTTTGATTGATTGGAGATTTAGGCTAGGTTCACACTGAAATCCACAGCAGCTCCCAGCAGGGGTCCGTTGAATGCTGGTTCACAGTTTCAGGTCCGATTTCAGCCTAAATTTTGGGCTGAATTCAGACCTGAAATGGTCCAAAAGACCCACAGCGTCTTTGTGCAAACTGCACCAGACCTGCTGCAGAGATGTGTGAACCGGCTCTATAGAGAGACGGTCACAATCTACTGCTATGCAAATTGGATGTGGGGAAACCAGCATTCAATTCGCATAGGTGTGAACCCAGGCTGAGGGAGGAGGGAAGGGGCTTTGATAGGTAGAGTCGGGGAGACTTCCATAAGAGGGAACCCCTGGCTTTACCCTTTAATTAGGAACATTAAAATTACTTCCACTCTAAATTTTTAGGGGGGTCATATGTTAACTAGGGAGGAACTAGAGGGGCAACTATATTTCATTGTCTCTAGACCTACCCCTTAATTAAATAAAGAATTCACAAATACACATTTTTCTAGGTAAATATGGTTGTTCACGGGGGGGGGGGGTCTCTTTTCTTTTTACATTTTTTTAAAAGGGGGGTGGTTGAGCAAAATTTAGAATTTATGAACTCTGAGCATATTTTGGAGGATTTAGAATGTTTTATAATATGCTTATTCTAGGAGTACTACACATGTATGTGTTTTTTGAATGTTATGTTATGTCTTTTTATATTAAATAGAATAACATGAGTTTAAAACATTCAGCACACAGTAATTATCAACATGTTTTGTGTGTGTACCAGTTAAAATAACAATTAATGAGTTTAACTTGCCATTAGCAGCACAACTCTGAGTGCAAGAACAAAAAAAAAAAAACGATACAACTATGTTCACTAACAAGTCGGTTGTCTAATGCTCGTAAATTGGCACGTAATGATGAAAAGGTTGCTGATCTTTGTATTAAAAAATACATTTAACCTTTCCATTCCAGACCTGGCAGAGTAGCTTTCCCTATTTTTTTTTTTAAGAATACAGATTTTAAGAATCATGATTTTGAGACAGTGGGGTTGATTTACTAAGACAGAAGAGTGCAAAATCTGGTGCAACTATGCATGGTAGCCAATCAGCTTTTAACTTTCTCAATTAAGCTTTAACAAAAAAAAAAATGGGAGCTGATTGTTATGCAGAGCTGCACCAGATTTTGCACTCTCCAGTTTTAGTAAATCAACCCCACAGAGTGTAAGTAACTATCTCACCTTTATTGGTTTTATTTCAGTGAACGAATACCAGACATTTTCATGGTTTTCAATCTTATCTTAGGATACCATACATTGATTTATCACTAAATCATTGGCAAATATCAGTATTCTTTTAGGCAATATTTTGCTCTCCCACAAAGGGTTATTTTAGTAATACATATTAATTACATGCTTTCATCACCTTACTTCAGTTATCCAGAAAAATGACTGATGGCTTTGAGTAACAACACATACGCACCCTCTTTACTCTTTTTACGGACTAGTGGTTTATTTCCAAACAAACTGATTTGTAATTGGTTGCTGTAAGTTTCCCCTTGTACTAAATTATTAGTGATTGTAAAGGCTCTTTTTTTTTGCTTATTTTAAATAACAAACATAGTATACTTACTTCCTCTGTGCAGTTGGTCCCTCTTTGGCTCTCCTGACCCCTCCTCCTATCGAGTGCCCCCTCAGCCAGCAGCTTGCTACAGGAGGCACCCGAGTCAGGGCTTCATGTTTCCATTCAGACACGGAGCCCCAACCCAGCCCTGTCACCTCTCTCCACTGATCGGCTGACTCACTTTGATTGACAGCCATGGGAGCCAATGGCGCCGTTGCTGTGTCTCAGCCAATCAGGAGGAGTGTCCTGACAGCTGAGGGGATTGTGGGCATTGCTGGAGAGAAATGGGGATCAGGGTAATTATTAGGGAGGTGCTGGGGAGGCAGATACACATAGAAGTTTTTTTTTTATCTTAAGGCATAAAATGCATTAAGATAAAAAACCTTCTGCCTTTACAACCCCTTTAAGAAAGCTCTATAACAAATAAAAATGAACCTTGTACCAGGTGACACTAAATTAGTTTGCTGTAATTTTTCTTCTCATCCTGCCGCCATAATTTTATATTTCTGCTCTCACATCATTGCCCCCATTGTTACTGTCAATAGAACACCTTGAAAACATAAGAAATGCACTTTCAATACATACTATCTCGTCTGCCATTTATTCAGCGAGTATATTGATTGCTGAAAGCATTAGGCTTAGCAATATTTCCATAAGTCAATAAAGTGGTTACATCGATAGAGATATCTAATTGCTTTATGTTTACTGTAATATTTATTACTGATTTAGAACAAATTAAAGCACAGGTCTATCAAAAGCCATGAAGAAGCAATTAGTTTTGCTAATTTATAAATAGGATGTGTATTTAGTGGTGTGGAAAACACTTCATAATATATGTGTTCAACAAAGATGCTTCCTGAGTGCAGACAGGGAAAATCACTTTCATTCAAAACAATGTACAGTATCTCACAAAAGTGAGTGCACCCCTCACATTTTTGTAAAAATTATAATATTTAATTTCATGTGACAACACTGAAGAAATGACACTTTGCTGCAATGTAAGTTAGTGAATGTACAGCTTCTATAACAGTGTAAATTCGCTGTGCCTTCAAAATAACTCAACAAACAACCATTAATGTCTAAACTACTGGCAACAAAAGAGAGTACACCTCTAAGTGTAAATGTCCAAATTGGGCCCAATTAGCTATTTTCCCTCCCCGGTGTCATGTGACTCATTAGAATTACAAGGTCTCAGGTATGAATGGGGAGCAGGTGTGTTAAATCTGGTGTTATCCCTCTCACTCTCTCATACTGGTCACTGGAAGTTCAACATGGTACCTCATGGCAAATAACTCTCTGAGGATCTGAAAAAAAGGATTGTTGCTCTACATAAAGATGGCCTAGGCTATAAGAAAATTGCCAAGATCCTGAAACTGAGCTGCAGCATGGTGGCCAAGACCATACAGCTGGTTAACAGTACAGGTTCCATTTAGAACAGGCCTCGCCATGGTTGACCAAAGAAGTTTAGTGCATCTGCTCAGCATCATATCCTGAGGTTGTCTTTGGGAAATAGACATATGAGTGCTGCCAGGTTTGCTGAGCCTGTCAGTGCTCAGACCATACGGCACACACTGCATTAAATTGGTCTGCATGGCTGTCATCCCAGAAGGAAGCCTCTTCTAAAGGTGATGCACAAGAAAGCCCGTAAACAGTTGGCTGAAGACAAGCAGATTAAGGACATGGATTACTGGAACCATGTCCCGTGGTCTGATGAGACAAAGATAAACTTATTTTGTTCAGATGGTGCCAAACGTGTGTGGTGACAACCAAGTGGGGAGTACAAAGATATGTGTGTCAAGCATGGTGGTGGGAATGTCATGGTCTAGGGCTGCATGAGTGCTGCCGGCACTGGGTAGCTACAGTTCATGGAGGAAACCATGAATGCCAACATGCACTGTGACATACTGAAGCAGAACATGATCCCCTCCCTTCGGAGACTGGGCTGCAGGGCAGTATTCCAACATGATAAAGACCCAAAATGCACCTCCAAGATGACCTCTGCCTTGCTAAAGAAGCTGAGGGCAAAAGTGATGGACTGGCCAAGCATGTCTCCAGACCTAAACATTATTGAGCATCTTTAGGGCATCCTCAAACAGAAGGTGGAGGAGCGCAAGGTCTCTAACATTGACCAGCTCAGTGATGTCATAATGGAGGAGTGGAAGTGTGAAGCTCTGGTGAACTCCATGCCCAAGAGGGTTAAGACAGTGCTGGATAATAATGTTAGATACACAAAATATTGACACTTTGGGCCTAATTTGGGCATTTTCACTTAGCGGTTTAGACATTAATGGCTGTGTGTTGAGTTATTTTGAGGGGACAGCAAATTTACACTGTTATACAAGCGGTACACTCACTACTTTACATTGTAACAAAGTGTAATTTCTTCAGTGTTGTCACATGAAAAGATAGAATAAAATATTTACAAAAATGTGAAGGGTGTACTCACTTTTGTGAGATATTGTATATATATTTACAATAATAATCTATTATTCAAAACTGTAATTTTTATTTTGTGTTCTGCTTCTTTCTCTTTTATTATTAACCTTACTTACTATGAAACTATACAATTGGTGTTGTCAGCGGGGAGTATTGCTATTTTTAAGACGTCCATCTTAGTGAACACAACATACAGATATATGGAAAACGATTTTCGACATTGACACATACACCTACACAGGTTGAACTGGGTGGACTATTGTATTTATTCCACCTTACCTACTATGAAACTATCATTTGCACTAAGTACATTGTACAACGTAATTAATCGGCTAAGGTCTAGTCAATATCATGTATCGTGATAAATGCATAGCAGCATGTTTAACATCTATCCATGCTCTGGTTGTTCAGAAATCAGCACTGGAATCGGACACTATCATGCTGTCAAAGATGTAGATAGCTTGAGGAGACCTGAGCATCTTCCTAAGTTGCATGGTGTCACTTATTAATGGCAAGCAGTTTCCATTGGTGATTACTAGACAGTCAGGGTACAGATAAATACCAAACATGGTGGTATCTATTTATCAAGGTGTTATATGGCTGTTTAATGCTCATACAGTAATTATAGGTTGACCTTCCACTTTAAAGTTGAATTTACTGATACTAATCTTATACATTATGATTGTTGGCTGTCCATTCTTGTGTGTTGGGTGATAAATAAAGAATAACCCTATACTGTACATGATGTAAGACATTGATGTGACTTTCACATTTTACTTTATTGTTATTCAGTGTTTCATAAGCATGTATCCTATATACAGAATTTTGCATTTCTCTCTCTAGTGTCTATCGGTATAGTAGGCACTGCAGTTAACAATTTTGTTAGTGATTGCTAGGATAAAATGTAAGGATGTCTAGAAAGTGTACTGATTTTGATTAATTTCATTAGATTGCTAAACTATTCTGAGAAAGTGGAACAGTAAAGAATAGTCACTGCAGGACTACTGAGCAGAAGGTACATTTCAAACTGCAATAAGAAAAATAAGTAAAAAAAAAAATGAAACAATTACAATCCTTGATATGATTTTTATATATATATATATATATATATATATATATATATACATATATAAACTGTTCAAATTCACATGCATATTTAAAAACTTTTTTGTGTGAGGTTTGTGTTTTCTAGATGACTTATACACTTACTGCACATCCATCATGTAGGGCTGTAATGAAGGGACTGTTGTCGTATGATATTTCCTCATCATTTGATCCCAGGAACCGCAGGGCCTTGTCATAGTTGTTGCTAACAGCGTCGTGCCAGGCCACTGACTGGTGACAGCTGTATGTAAAGTTCTGGCGGGCAGAGGCACTGAGAAGTCTTAGGAATGTCATTTGAACTTGGTTAATGTTGTTACCCTCAACATCCACATAGGAAAGCTATAGAGAAAAGTAAGCATAATGTTTAAACTGATAATATGTAAGAACATACATGACAATCTTACAGCGATTTTAGCATTAAAATGTATGTAAAGGCATTTTTTGTTTGGTTTTGGCTCAAGTGGAGAATATTTAGACCCTCTGTCAATTTTTGTGTCCATATTGGGAAAGTTCACCACTGTTACTGAGACAAAGTGAGGGGTAATCCAAACTTTTTTTTTTGTAACACAAAATTTTAGACTTGTTACCAGAGCAAGAGGCAAGGGTAATTCATCAATGGGGACAAATGCTCTTGAGACAGCTAAGATGATTATTCCCCTCATTTTGATTAGGTTTCCTCTCATTTCCTGTTGTCTCTACAGGTGGAGTAATGAATGTAAATGTCCCCAGTGGGGCAGAGCCATCCAAAAAAAACCTTCCCTACTCTACCCAAAACAAAAACAAAAAAAGGTTTTGGTTATACGCAGATTTTAATATACAGCTTCTACTCTTAAAAAATTATATATGCAGTGCACTTGAGAACTTTCCATTTTTTTACTGTCTACAAAGTTATTAAAAAGACACTTGATGTTGACTATAGATACACGTTTTCATCTGATTTTTGCATATACAAAAATATAATACATTTCAAAAGAAAACAACAGAATTTTATTTAAAATCAGTGTTGAATAACCCAGAACAGTAGATAGTGATTATTAAGGAGGTAATGAAAATTATATGGATTAAAATTTTATAAGAATTTGGCATACCAGTTTTCCTCTCTTGAATTCACTGAACCAGGAGCCAGGGTTTTCTTTTGGCCAGGATGAAATGCGCACCTTATTTAATAGAGAAAGGACATGATCAACTAAAGCTTCATTAAAGTGAATAATTTTTCCATATATTTTCCATCTTCATGTATTACATTTAGGAGTAGAAATACATTTTTTGAACATTTAATTTTTTTTTTAGTCAGGTATACAGTATATAAAATGTGGTATATAAATATTTCATATTTACTCTTTTGCATTCAGCTAAAAGTGGCAAATGAAAGTTTAGTACCTTAGGGTTTTGGATTGTGGGGTTACTGCTGAGCTGGGATTACCTGCTTGCAGAATGGTGGTTTATGCACACTAAATATTTTTGCTATATGACTCAAAGCAGGAATGTGGAGAGTGCAAAACCTGGTGCAGCTCTTCATAGAAACCTATCAGCTTCCATTTTTTTTTGTCAAAGCCTTATTGAACAAGCTGAAGTTAGAAGCTGATCGGCTCCCATGAACAGCTGCACCAGATTTTGCATTCTCCAGTTTTAGTAACTCAACCCCACACTCTCTACACCTTCTATCATAGTAGTGACAGTGCATCTTTATCTTCAGCTAGCCAGAGCAGAGCAGTGAGCAAGTGCTGGAATAATTCTGGGCTCGCTTTTTATCTTTATCTTTAGCTAGCCAGAGCAGAGCAGTGAGCAAGTGCTGGAATAATTCTGGGCTTGCTTTTTATCTTTATCTTCAGCTAGCCAGAGCAGAGCAGTGAGCAAGTGCTGGAATAATTCTGGGCTTGCTTTTTATCTTTATCTTCAGCTAGCCAGTGCAGAGCAGAGCAGTGAGCAAGTGCTGGAATATTTCTGGGCTTGTTTTTTTTCTTTATCTTCAGCTAACCAGAGCAAAGCAGTGAGCAAGTGTTGGAATAATTCTGGGCTCACTTCTTAGACAGCCTAGACTGCACACCAACTGCACATTGTATTCATTGTTTGATTGTAAAATAAGTACTTTGTATGAATTATAAAATGTAATTCAAAATAATAATTTATATACGTTCCACAAGTAAAAAATTGACCTATAACATTGTAGCAGATAACAACCAATAAATCTTAATTTTAAAAGGCATCAGATGGACTTGAAAGCTTTCCAAATGTACTGTAACCAAACAAACATTAATTTTGTAGCACAACAAACACAACTGATAACTAATTAAATTAGGAGAAACTGATTTTGATAAAAACATGTCCCCAATTTCCATGAATAAGCTATATTAAAAAAGTGCTATTGTTTGCTCAATAGAATGGTGTTTTCTTTATTTGTAATATTTCTCTGTTATTAGGAATTTCAAGTACATATTAAAATATATCCCCTTCCAATTGCATGCTGTATATGAACAGAATTATTAATTGGAGTCTTTACCATTTTTCCCCCATTCATGCTGCTCTCTCACCACTGCCTCAATAAATATATCAGTAACCAATGATAATAACAAATATTGTTGGCAATTAAACACTCTATGGTCCACCCCTGATCCCACATGTGACAATGATGGTGCCTAATAACTGGTTGCTCAGGTGATAATTGTTACAAAGTGGGAAAGAATAGGGCTATGTCTTGTGTTGTTCCCTCCCCTCCATATTCAGAATTATTGGGATTTCTAATGATCAGCTCTGGTGATCACAATCCAGGCAGGGTGGCTATAAAGGTAACTTCGGGCACCAGTGGGTGCCTACTACAGAATGGGATGCCAGATTTGGCTTTTAGTTTATATGACAGGTTTGTGCTCCTTGTCCAGTCCTCACATTCTTATGTTCAGGAGCCTTTTATTGATTACTTTAGGACAAGAGATTATCTAAGGAAAACTCTACATTATTCAAACACTACAAAGGTTATAATGCTAAAATAAGGAGATTTTCACTTACTCCTTCTGACTTCTTGTCTGCATAGATACAGGTCTCCCCTCCAGCTGTGAAGTTGCAGTACACTTTGAATGAGTCTCCAGAGCAGCCCTGGTTTGGATCGATCCAATATTCACCTGGAGGGAAGAAGAGAAGGGCTTATTATAAATCATATAAAACATGAAGAAAGGTTTAGCTGTTTTTTTCCTTTGATGCAAGTGAACTGTACACCATCTCAGGTTAATTCTTTCACCTGCAAGCTGTGTGCAGAGTCATTTATATTATACAGCAGTTGTTATTTTTGTACATATTTTTTTTCTTTTACATAGAAAACTTTTCATAGAAATGTAGTTATACCTGGAAGAGAACAGGTTAATCTGCCTGATATTGCACTTGTTTTGCAACTCACAAAAATTGCATTTGTTATGTTTGTAGGCCGATTATAGCAGATGATGGAACAATGGCCCCACACTGCAGATTACATGTGATGAATTGCTCACATCATTGGGCATTACCGCTGAGAAAGCAGGAAACAAGATAAGCTGGGATTCAAAGACAGGCGCTTTATACATTATGCTGAACTTGGCTGGTCACTGGAAGGGACACAATTAAGGTATGCAAAATGTTTGATGCTTTTTTCTTTGACAGATAGGGAAATAAGAAGGCAACATGAATATTGTTATGTGAGAATTGTTTGTTTATGTTAGATGTTGTTTATCTACAAAGTTGTTGGTTTGGTGTTTGATGTTGTTGTAAGGATATTACAAAAATAATTTTACATTATATTAACCACTTCCCATCCGGGCCAATTATGGCACTTCGCTCCTACATGTAAAAATCATAATTTTTTTTCTATAAAATTACTCAGAACCCCCAAACATTATATATTTTTTTAGCTGAGACCCTAGGGAATACAATGGCGGTCATTGCAACTTTTTATGTCACGCGGTATTTGTGCAGCGGTTTTTCAAACGTGTTTTTTTCCATGAACAGTTTCATGAATTAAAAAAAAACAAAACAGCAAAGTTAGCCTGATTATTTTGTATAATGTGACCAATGATGTTACACCGAGTAAACAGATACCTAACATCTCACACTTTAAAATAGCGCACACTTGTGGAATGGCGCCAAACTTTAGTACTTAAAAATCTCCATACGCAACATTTTAAAAAAATTTGCAGGTTACCTGTTTAGAGTTACAGAAGAGGTCTTGAGATAGAAATGTTGCTCTTGCTCTAACGCATGCGGTGATACCTCACATGTGTGATGTGAACGCCATTTACATATGTGGGCGAGACTTACGTATGCGTTCACTTCCGTGCACTAGCACGCGGGGAAAGGGGCACTTTAAATTAATTTTTTTTATTCTTTATTCTACTTTTTTTTTATTTTTACACTTTCTCTATAATTTTTTTTTATCACTTTTATTCCTATTACAAGGAACGTAAACATCCCTTGTAATAAGAATAGTGCGTAGCAGGTCCTCTTTATGGAGAGATGTGGGGTCTATAAGACCCCACATCTCTCCTTCAGGCTGGAAAGAGATAAAAAAAAAATACACTCTCTCGGCCTCACCAGCCGAATACATGGCATTGTTTACTTTTGCCGGCCCGGACGTGACATCATAACGTCGCGCCCGGGCCTCTGAGGATCATAGAGATGACTGGGAACCATCTGGTCACCAGAAATCTCTCTGATCAACTTCTGGCGGTGACAGGTTCGTTCTCTGGGTCACTGATCATACGGGCGATTCCAGAGAAGCACCAGAGGGCGGTGGGAAGGGGGGACATCCCATCCCACTGCCTGTAAGAATGATCAGGCAGCAGAACTGCCGCTATGATCATTCCTACAGTGCACAGAATCACCGGCTGAAAAAGATGATATCTGGATGATGACTGTAGCTGCAGGCATCATTCAGATATCCCCACTCAAAGTCCAGGATGTCATATGACGAACCTTGGGCAGGAAGTGGTTAAATGCATTTTCCCATGAAACTGCCACTTTAACTATGAAAATGTATAAGCAAAGAAAAAAAAAGACTGAAAAAGTTGTGTTCTAGCAAAAAACAGATCCAAGTTAAAACTGTGTCTTCTCTTTTTTTTTACATACCATCAGGGAACTCTGGGTGAGAGAGTTGGAGATCTTTGCATGTTCTAGCAGGATTGTTCTGGGATCCTTCTGGATATTTCATGCGCTCTATGTCTTGTTTCAGAGAATTTAGGGAAACAAAGATCTCATCCATTCCATCATAATCCAAAATATTGTCTGCTGCATCTGCCATCATGTCTTCAGGGGATCTTCTGGTCTTCTTTGATGATTGGATAGGCAGTGGCTGGATGACTTCTCCTGGTGGTCCCTTTAAAAGGTAATATTTACAATAGCTAAGTGGTTAGCACTACTGCCTGGCAGCCCTAGAGTCATCGGTTTGAATTCCGACCACGGCACTACCTGCCTGGAGTTTGCATGTTCTCCTTGTGCCTGCGTGGGTTTCCTCCCACACTCCAAAGACATGCTGGTAGGCTAGTTGGCCCCTGTCTAAACTGGCTCTAGTATGTGTACATATAAATGTGATTTAGGGACTTTATATTGTAAGCTCCTTGAGGCCAGGGACTGATGTGAATGTACAATATATATGTAAAGCGCTGCATAAATTGTCACTATATAAATACCTGTAATAAATACATTTAGGCATGAGAACATTTCTATAAAGAAAGTACTGTGTTCTAATTATATAAATGGTACTCTATATTTAGAGTGTTATCCAGTAATAACTGGACTAATAGTATTGACTACAAACAAAATGCTTTCTCTTACTCATATTACTATAGGCTTGAAATAAACTACAAAGGTCTATTAATCCCGTCATCAGGATTTTAATAAATAGTCCAAATTCTTTATCATCAACACAACATAGTTCCAAATGTTATGTTAAAAATATACATTTAATTAAACTACATTATCTTAAAAAGATACTTACTGGTGGTCCAGGAGGTCCAGGCATACCGCCATCTCCCTTCTGACCTGCAGGACCCTGTAGGTAGTATAAAATGCAAAATTACAGTAATCAAAGGCTAAGATAAAAGTAAATGCCCATATGTAAAATCCTAGGAGATGTTTGATGTGTTATTTAAGATCACAGTTATTGATTTGAGAAGTTTAGTGTTCAGCAAGAAGTAGAAGTAGATTGCGAACAGAGAAAAGCACAATAGGTATTGCATATAGTCATAAAAAATATGTAAATTCACCGCTAAATTATTGAGCTAGCAATTCACATAAACAGTAAAAAATATATACTTACGCTTGAACCCTTTGAACCTTTTGGACCTTGAGGACCCTATGGGCAAAATACAAAGAATGATTATTTGTAATATATACACAATGTGTTTGTTTGAAAATATTCATAGGAACTTGTCTTAATGAGTAGCACAGCCATTTCAAGGCTAATTAAACAGCAAATAGTACTTGAAGTCCTCAGTTGCTGATAAAGTTAAATTTCTATATTGACACATTATATTGATGGATTATTAAACTTATCTACTAGTGTGTTTGAAAGAATGCAGATGTATTGGTCCCCTTTAAAATTGGAAGCTTGTTTGACAGAGTACATAGAACAAATGACTTACATAGGGGAACTAAAAGCAGGAATAGAAATGATTTAGCCAGGTACATCCATATATGTGATGATTTTTTTACATTGCAGAGAGTAGAGCTCTAGCATGAAAGCAGCTTTGGCTGCCCATTCCTTCTACTGACATTGGTAAGGATTGGAACAAGCACAGAGAAGCCGTCCCATTTGCAATTTCTGTACTGGCATAGCCCCATCACACACCAACACCTAGAAGAGCAACCTCCCTTGTGAGGCAGGCAGGTGCTTGGCTTTGACCAGTGGAGACATTGGAATACTGCAGAAGTATGATGGTTGCACCTGAGTACCCTGGAGATCTGACAGGCCCTAGGCTAGTGCTTCAGTTGCCTTGTGGATGATCCCGCTGTGCTCTACTATGAATGCAGATATAAGTCAGGTCATTCATTTATTAGCTTATGCTTTGCTATTAAAAATGTTCATGTCTATGGCCAGTTTATGATAACAAAGTTATGTGGATTATGTGTTGGAAATGCAGATTAATGATTTATAAAATACTTACAGGTAAGCCTGGAGGGCCAGGAGGACCATTTGGACCAGATGAACCACTGACACCCTGATTGAAATAAATACATTATTAGTAAAATAAGGAACTAAGAAAATCTAAAGGAAGCTTGAGATACGGTATAAAATCAGATGGTTTTAAAATTAAAATACTGCAATATACCTATTGCACATGATAGAATATTGAGGAAAATAAATTGCTTAAAGATTAGTTTAGGACTCCACAAATACCATTAAAGGGGTTTGTTGAGACAGTTTGCACACTTACTCCATCACCCTTGGCTCCGGGAGTTCCCTGTGGACCTGGAAGTCCTCTGTCTCCCTTCTCACCCTGTTCTCCAGGAGGACCTATCAGACCAATCAATCCAGGATGTCCCTTAATGGATAAAAAAAAAATTGAAGATTTAGTTCAAAGACAGTGCGGCACACATAACTAATCAGCAGTATGTTTATACAGTAAATATCAGATCTCAAATATAAGAATAGTGCATATTTAAATGAATAACTGCACATTTTATAAGTGCGCATTGTCATCTACTGTTGCAATCCAAACTACGCACAAACTTTATTGAATGGAAAATGGAAGAAAACAAACAAATACTCCTGCACATAAGTATAGTGGCTAAATCCAATAAGACATGATGGTCCATTCCTCTATAGATAATGTTTCCAACTTTGCTGCCCCCTAGGACCGGGGATGCACTTACAGTATTGCACTAGAGAGATAAAGAAAGAGAGGACGAACCAGCCCTAAGTAAATTTATTTGATATAAAAAAGATAAAAACTACTCACAAGCATGTAGAAGTAAATATGAATAAACTGGCTTACATCCCGTAGCTATACAGTTCTTGGACCAGCACACTCCAGATCATAGGGGAGACCATGTAGTGGTCCCTGCTGGCTTACGCTTTTTGAAGGCATATTTTTCCTCAGAGCCAACAGTAGGAGAGTGCTGGCCCCAGGACTGTATAGCTACGGGATGTAAGCCTGTTTCTGCGTATTTACTTCCACGTGCTTGTGAGTAGTTTTTATCTTTTTTTAATAAAAAATTATATTTACTTGGGATAATGCACAAGCCTGGTGCGCCCTCTCTTCCTTTATCTTTCTAATACTTTATTTCATACTAGATCCATGGTTACTGCAATCAAAGTTTACTTAGACTATTATATTTTATGATGTATGCAAATATATCTATAAATATAAGGGGTACTAATCATTCCCCAGGAATCTTGCCAGAAGGATAATTACATCATTCTCTACAGTGCAGAATATGATGGCTAGGTAGGTATTTATTTTTTTACTACCATCATATAGTGTTTTCAAATGGGTAAGATAATAAACTGACCTCCGCTTTTATGTATGTAAAATGTGTTTTTACAGTGCTCCTATTATTGAATATTTGTACATTTTATATATCCTCCTCAGTAGCATATTATTGGTGGATCATGGCTGCAATCTCATGCTCCTACAGACAAGCCCTACAGCTTTCAGCCTGTACCTCTATATGGGCTGTCTGTTTGAAAGCTACAGGGCTTGTGAATATACTATGAACGCAGTTCATTAAGAACTACAAGTCATCAGCACAGCTGTGCTTGTTTTGAAAAGTGACAGCGGGTGCAGGGAGAAGAACCCCTGGCCAATGTTACAGGGGAAGGATCAGGGGGAGAGGGGTGCAGGGGGGACTGCTGGAGCATGTTATATGTTGCACTCTACATATGAGTGTAATGTGTACCTTGCTCCAAAAGGTGAACTTAGCCATTAAAAGACACACAGCGCTGGACAATTGTTTCTAATTACAGTATTACCATGTGCAAAAGCAATTGAAAAAATACTTTTCAGTATGTAAAATGTTTGAAGTTTGATAACAGTTGCCTGATTCGGAAATTATTTTACGTCAGATCAAGCGATAATATTATGTCTGACCACTGTCAAGGGACATCACTTGCTGTACTGATTGCTATATTTCTCTCATGGGATAAGCAACACTTGCTCTTCTTCTCCTTATCCTTATCAGTCACTCAAGTGTATGTGTGTTCCCTTATAAATTCATGTATATAAAGGCATCACAGCTACAGGCACCTTCAGCTAAGGAAATTAACCCTTAAACTCAATAATAGCAACATAATTGTTTTCTTACCTTTTCACCCTTGGTGCCGGGGTCGCCTTTCAAACCTGGAAGTCCAGGAGGTCCCTAAAATAGTAGTATATATTTTAACAAAACTGTTCTACAGTTTGAAAAAAACAAATGCAAAGTAAATGTAAGTGACTATCACTATCGCTCCCCAAAAAACATGTATTTTGGAGTACAAAGACAAATAAATGTTTTAAGTCCCAATATTGTTTATTTATGTTCATTTTATAATAGGGTATTGAAGAATACATTTTTAAGGAAGGAAGAACACATTTTAATGGTCATATGTCTGGTAGAAATCTCTTAATCACCACTTCAATATCATAGTAAATAGCTATTTTTAACTGCTTACCGCACACCCTATATTCAAATGATGGTCGCGCGGGAGCTTTCCTATCCTGGGTGGACATCATATGACATCCTCCCAGTTGCACACCTCTTGAGCGCTCACCATGGCTGGATCTGACGCCCGCTGTATCCAGTGGGTGACAGATCGCTGTACCAGGCCTGCTCCAGTACCATGTGATTGCTGTGGTTGGTTGATAGTTGTACACAATGAATGGCTTGCATTCAAAGCCATTCATTGTGTCCAATTCGATGATCTCTGTGACTAGTCACAGTGATCATATAGTACAGAGAGGGCCAATCACAGCACATCTGTACAATGTGATAGCTGTGGCCAATCACAGCTATCACAATAGTATACACTGGCAATGAATGGATGCCATTCAAAAAATTATTGCTTATAACAGTGGTCACCACTGTTAAAAGCAATCATAGTGTAAAAAGAAAATTCCTGACCACTCCCCAGAGTAGTAGTGTCACTATGGTAACATCGTACTGCTGTGGTCACAGTATGAGAAAAAAATGTAAAAATAGATAACAAAAAGAAAAAAATATTTAAAAAATGAAAATTATTATTTTTTAACAAACTGTCACCAGTCAGTATCCCTGATCCACACCAGTCATATGATGACGCTGTAATGCTCCAGTGACAGTATGTAAAAAAAAGAAATTAAAAAAAATTGTCAAAAAAAATTACAACTTCAAAAAATGTACAATATTTGTACTTTCCTCGCATTTTAGGGCCTCCAAAAATGAGATTGGCAGTTAGTACATCTGGATTGATGAATTTTCAAATATATACCACAGTTGGTAGACTCTAAACATTCACACAGACTAAATAATATACAATGATTTGGGTTATTTTAACCAAAGAATGTAGCAGAATACATTATGGCCTAAATTTATGGAGTAAGATTATTCATTTACAAAATTTTACAACAGAAAAATTTGTTTTTTTTTAAGTTTCTGTATTTTTCATTTATTTAGCAATAACAGTAATGATAAAAATTTAATTTGGGTACAGTGTTGTATGACTGAGTAATTGGCATTCAAACTGTAAAGGAGCTAAAAGGTGAAAATCAGCCTGGGCAGGAAGGGGGTGAAAGTGTCTGGTATTGAAGTGGTTAAATAACAGGTGATGCTTTAGGTCAAGAAAAGTCTTGCATATCACTTACTATTGGGCCTGGAGGTCCATCCTGACCAGGAGCACCTGGAAGACCTTGTTCACCCTGAAAGTAAAATAAAGACAAATTTAGACCAATAAGTATTTAGCACTAGACATTCAAATAAAAAAAGCAGAATTAATAGCAAATTAAAGAGTAAAGCTGAAAAAAGGTATTTTAAAGGGTCAATTCATTTAAGATATTTTTTTATATATGTAAGATTTCAAATTTTTAAGATGTTTTCAATTTCCGAAATGCTGGGGGGCAAAACCACCTAACATTTTTTATATCTCTTTGGGAACTCAATCATAAGACCTGGTGAATTTCAAAGGGGGTCTTATTTAATCGAATATTTGATTCTAATAATACTTTATTTCACATTATGCAAAATGGGAAGAATCAGAACACCTAAAGTGGCTTTAAAGGAAGCTTTTCTTAAAATAAAAACGTGTTATACTTACCTACAATGGTATTGCACAGAACAGTCCCTTACCCCTCATCTGGAGTCCCCCACTGGCTCTCTCTGCTGCTCAAGCTGTGTGCTAAGAGGGCACCTGTTCAAGTGCGCCCATAGACACACGCAGCATTGCTCAGACAAGCCCCCCCCATTCTCTCCTCACAGGATTTGAGTGATAGCAGCAGGAGCTCTAAGTGTACCCAATGAGAAGAGGAAGGGGGAGGGGAACAAGTAATGGGACATTAGGAATGCCTTAAGGTAAAACATGTTTTGACTTTGGAACCACTTTAAGTGGGAACAAAGTCAGGAACTATAGCAGGTTGAGTTTATCCTTGAAGTTCCTAAGATATGAAATTACAATGGCTGATTCAGCCTACCAGAAAATAGCTATATCAAAATGACTTTTGTTGCTAGTTAACAAAACACCAACTGAAAAAATGGAACTTACTACAGGTCCTGGAATTCCTCTCAAACCTTCAGGTCCTTGTTTTCCTGAAGGGCCTTGAGGTCCAACAGGTCCTGTCTTTCCAGCAGGTCCTTCTGATCCAGGTTCACCCTAAAACACAGAAAAAATAACATATTGCAACATCACAAAGAGACTGGCATTAAAGAAGGGAAGCTTGCTCAATGTGTGAAAATCATTACCTTTGCACCTTTCTCTCCTTGCCTTCCTTCTGTACCCGGAGCTCCAGGAGGACCCTAGAAAACAGTTTGGATAGATAAAATAATCTGCATGGATCTACAAAAAAATCTCTAGAATAGCTTACAGAAGATTAAGTACTATTTTGTAGAATGCTTACTTTGTAGCTTTAAACATGGAAAATCATGTAATGAAAATTATAAGGCGTATAACCATATGAACCATAAGTATATGTAAACTCTTGTTATAGATGTCAGCTACAAAAGGGTAAAGTGACCTGAAGTTTTAGAGCAGCACTGCTTTATGCATATTGTTCAGTTATGTGTTTTTTTTTTTTTGCTAGGAACCAACACATCAATGTTTTCTTTCCATTTTTATGGTCTTTGTTTTTCAACAACTTTTATACTGACATCAATATTCAATGATTTTTGCTTGTGCATTCAAATAGGCGCCCCAACCACTAACACTGTATGGAAACCACAGGTGTGCATAGGGTGTGCACCCCAAAGCTCAAACACATGTGTGTGTATGTGCATATATACTGACAATGTCAGTAGGCCAGAGACTGGTGTCAGTGGGGCAGTGCACAATGTCAGTAGTTTTTGTTTTATTTTTATCATTACTATTTTTTTATTTACTATTTTTTTTAGGTGCCCCCTTAGGAGGCTTTTGTGAAATATCCGGAGTCTAAACAGGGGGAATCAGTGCCATGAGGGGTGATTAGGCACACCTGGCACACTCTGTGTGCACACTTATGATGGAAACAACTATGTTTGGTATAAAATAAGTCATTTTATAGATATGCTATACAGTATGACACACATGATACAATATTAAAATAGAACTCCCTTCCAATCATCATGGGTCCCATCAAAGTTATCAGCCTGATAACTTTGACAAGCTCTCCGAGACCCAGAGATAGACTTGTGTGCCAGAGGAGGTTTCTATAAATAGATTAGCACACTGCTTCACGATTCACAGGCAACGTCTGCATGTGTGGGGAGGAGGTGTGTGCCTTTCCTCCAATCAGCTGTCTCACAGTGTCCACCAATAACCCCCCCCTAGAGGGGAATGAGGAAGTGAAAATTCTAACAGAATGTGCACTTTCTAAACAGTATATACATTTGAAGAGAGCATATATATACGCATGTAAAACGTATATAGGGAGATTTGTTTAATCTCTGTGTATCATCTGAGGCTGTTCACTTCACTTGGTATATGTGAGGGTTTACATCCACTTTAAGGTGCAGATGTACATGATTCTGCCCTAGCGGCTAATAATAACAGTACTGCCCATAGTACCACATCAAACATGCCTATTGGTGTAGTTTTGTCATATATCTGAATCACTAAACCCCACCAATGATTTATTAACATCTTGACAATTTACCATGTAATACCTTGTGTGAATCAGCTACACACCTTCCTTTTTGAACCAGTACTATTGCACTCATACATTCAAAAGTATAATTAGTTATATCATCAGGATACAGTATGAACTATTAAGTGCATGTAAATGGATAGAGATAAAAATCATGGTACCAACAAGCACATATATTTTGGAGAATGTGTAGAAGATTATTCGTGTGTATGTCTGACCCTCCACAAAATGTAAGGTTTAGTTATTGCCAGTGATTATTCCCTACCAATGTGCTCTATTGCTTCTACAAAGCATAGCTGAATCGATATTCTATTATACTGCACAATAATTATTCATCTCTATGAACTCTCCTACCCATGGATGTTTAAATCTTTACAAAGTTGAGGAGACTATTTATTTGTATTAGATTTAAATGTGTGTGTCACTGTTTAAAAATTGGCAATTATTGACATTCTTTGTTGTACATGATATAACAGAACACATATGAGCACATACTGTATAGCAAAGACAGTCTTCAGGCAGAAAGCAGATACTTCTAAGGGCCAGGGCCAACGCTACCACTAGGCAGATTAGGCAGCCGCCTAGGGCACACTGCCGCCTAGGGAGCCCAGCCGCTGGTGATCCTATTCCCCCTCTGTTCACAGAGCCAGCAACTATCAACCAGGCAGCCGCTCCGGAGTCCCTCCGTACATAGTATGTGACTGTGCCCCGTGCGCATCTGATCAAGAATCATATCAACAGTCTAAGAGTGTCTGACCGTGACCATCCTAATACAGCTTTGCCTCTTTCTCTTTGCTCTGCCCAGTGCCCAGGCCATACCCATTCCTAATCCTGGACAGCACGCCCCCTGTGGAGGCCGCTCTGCATCCTGGCAGTGCCACTGGAGCCGAGGCTGGACAGCAATGGTGGGACACCAAGGAGTGGCTGGATGGCGCTGGCGGGGACTCTGATGTTATACTGCCCACCCGCTGCTGAGGAGAGCCTTGATGTCAATGAGGCCATAAAAAGGTAAGGAGGTGTGTGTGTGGGATGGAGGGGAGGGGGTGAAGGGTAGTGAAGGAAGTAGGAGTCAGGCAGGTCAGTGTATATGTCAGGTAGGTCAGTGTATGTGTCAGGTAGGTCAATGTAATGGTCAGGTAGGTCAGTGTATGTGTCAGGTAGGTCAGTGTATGTGTCAGGTAGGTCAGTGTATGGGTCAAGTAAGTCAGTGTATGTGTCAGGTAGGTCAGTGTATGGGTCAGGTAGGTCAGTGTAATGGTCAGGTAGGTCACATGTGTTACAAGAGCAGGGCAAAGGGGGTGGAGAGGTGGAGCCAAGGGGTGCGGCAAAATGAGGTTCCGCCTAGGGTGTCAAAAATCCTTGCACCATCCCTGCTAAGGACAATATAATGTTAAAACTCACTCTCTTCCCAGGAGGACCAGGTGGACCAGCTTCTCCAGATGGACCAGGAGGACCCTGTAAAAAGTAAACACATTTTTCATTTTTCAGAAAAAATTGTTTTGCTGCAACCTAAACCTTGTTTTGAGGTGACAATTCACATTGATAGGATCTCTGTTTTAAAGAATGTTAAGAGTGGTCAAGTTTGTTTTTAAGCAATATATTTCCCCCAGCATGGTTCATCCAAATATGCCCCAGTTATAGAAATAGAGATAATTTGCTCACAAGTAAAACACATATCCTGGTAAAATCTGAACAAATGGTTGTGTTTTTATTAACTATAGCATATATGGTACAGAAAAATATCTGCTATGTAACTAAAAGGTCAGATAATTTTTTATTTTGTAAGGTCATACATTTGTATTTTTATATATCTGGAAAACAGTTAACCACTTGTTTATGCCTAGGGGATTTGAAAAGGTCCTTTTTTCATAGCCAATCCTGCAGGCTCCCCCATCCTGTTAGACCAGTCCCCACAGCCTCTTCTGACATCATCAGCACAGATGCAGTGTCTACAACCCTGCATTGGACATCCGGACACTCAGGGACTGTCCACCACTGTAGCATGGTGGAAGCTTGGTCTGATGGAGGAGCAGAGGATAGAATAGGTAAAATGATTTTACATCCCTTAGGCATAAATAAGCAGTTAAGCCACAGCACTACAGCTAGAAAGGAGTTTTAGTTTTTGAAGTTTAAAATAACTTGACAATAGCTCTTTAACCAAACACAGATTTATAGCCTCACAGCTGCCCAGAGACTAATAAAAAAAAAAAAAAAACCTAACAATTAGTGCAATATTTTAGGCCTATCCTAATATACAGTATAACAGCCCCTAATAATGATTTAAGAAGTCCATAAACATGTTTTAAATTAAAGAAAAGTGAAAAAAGTGGAACAAAAACAGGACCAGACCATTTGTAAGCTACACCAATTCTAAAATGGATGTGATAATTAAGAGTTATGCAATTTTGTATTATTAGTGTTTGTCAAAGGTAACAATAATGCCCCCCCCCCCCCTTTTGTCATCCATATTAATTCTAGGAACAAAGTGTGATCCATTATACAGAGCCCCTTCAGTTTTACTTCTGTTGGGCACAAAGTTCAAATTGATACAGATTACATTATAAATATGTAACCAGTCTTTAGTTCCTTGCCCTTTCAGTGAATATCATGGGATGGGTCATCTTGCCATGAATGCAAAGTGTGATATCATAAGAATATATCATGTTGAGGACTTCTACAGCTACAGATGTTCAACTCAGGCATGACATTCAATTAATCAAACATAGACATTCATAGAACTGTGTTTCTTGCATTATTTAAGTGCTATAAGGTGAGGATTATCTGTATATGTGGTCACATCATTGAGTCTAGTTATATTATGTCATTGATTTCTAAACTATTGAGAAAAATACCATGTAATTATTATACCAATGACTCATAGCGAAAACCTCTGTCACATATTTAATAGATATATATTTGAAGGGAATAACTTTGTAGTGCAAAACGTAAAATAATTTACAATCTTACATTCAAGAGCCCACAGAAGAAAATAAGGCAAGAAAAGGCAAGACTTAGAAACAGGAACAGTTAACAAGAACAAAACTTACAGGTTGACCTGGTTCGCCATCTTCACCCTTGTCACCAGAAAGGCCATCTGCACCCTTTAGATAACAAATAAAACTTGTTAAAGCAGCATATATGGGCATAATAGTAAATTGACAGAATTTAAATGTATCTGTCTACTTTTTGTTACCAGTGAAAGTCTGCAATAAAGGAACAAACTTTCAATTTTTTTTTTTTTTTTAGTGAAATGATGGACAGTAACCCGTGGAATTTGGAAAGATTTTTTCTTCCGCTTAGTGAAGTCAGAATAATGTGTGGCTAACTGGCTGCTATGACTTAGTCTACTTGGCACATTGGTTTTTGCCTTATCAAATATGGTCTATTGTGTATGCGTACCTTACACCTTTATAAATTAACTTGGAGTAAATATATTTTTGTTACACAGTGCAGTGATTATATGGATATATATAATGTATTACACTTTATATTATCAGATGGCTGAATTTGTAAAAATCTGTTATGCCAATAGTATGCTGACTCGGGCCATATGATCCATTTTGCAAATCATGATCAAGATATTTTTAAGGTTAATTTAATTAAGCAAATGATACATTTACATTTTCCTTAATGACTAATCAACAGGTGGCACTCTGTGAGGGATTTTTTTACAGCTCTTGTGGGAAATGTGCTAAGATAAATCTTTGTGTTGTTTGGATAGGCTTGGGTGGGCTTAGGGAGAGAAAATTCCCACTCCCTCCTCCAAACAAAAGTCACATTTTTATTTCTATCCATGACTCACTCACTCACTTCCTTTCTCGATTACAGTGGAAATAAAATGAGCAGAGCTAATTGAATCTCCATTTTAGTAGTACACAATAACCATCTTAGGGTTACATTCAAAGGTACATTGAAAAATAGAACATTGTCAATAAAAGATAGCTAGTGCTATTGAACAATAGGTCTCTTGTGCACACTTGTTATTCGTTTATGTATGTGTATACAGGTGTTCTAATGGGAGTCAAAGCTATAAAAATGCACCAAAGCACTGGCTTGTTGTCTGGCTTGTACAGGCCGTCCCCAGGTTACAAACAAGATAGGGTCTGTAGGTTTGTTCTTACGTTGAATTTGTTTGTAAGTCGGAATAGGTATATTTTTAAGTGTTAAAAACTATTTCTTAAGCTTTTTGGATAGCATAGGGAAGGAATAACACCCCTGTAATGTTTGTTTTGCTGTCTATGTTTCTGTTCAGAAGATTTCACCTCACTTCCTGTCCCAATATAATTAGATTTTGAAAATGTTGGGTTGTTGTGGAAACAAACCTTGGTGATAAATCATCAGTGGAGACAAAATTTTCCCATGACTCTTACAGGAGTGAATTTCTCTTTCTAGGGGTAGATTTCCTGTCACTTCCTGTTGTCTCCCTCCATTTGTAAGTAGGAGTCGTTTGTAAGTCAGATGTTTGTAACTAGGGGACCGCCTGTACTAATATAATTATATGGCAGTTACAGACTGTTTAGTGAAATATTTGGCATGGTTTCACTCATCAGTTATAAAATATGTTTAAGATCTAAGTATTAGAAATCAGTAAAATACATTTTTGGTATACAATCAAATTACTTACACTTGGGCCAGGCTCTCCAGGAGGACCAGGATCTCCAGGGAAACCAACAGGACCCTATTATGTAGAACAAAAAGAAGAATTTAGGCATGTTATGTCTAATATTACATCAAATAAAAGAAAACGAAAAAGATAAAAGGAATATATAGTGCTTGTATACATATTTGTCATTATTTATTATGGTCAAAACTAGAAAATGCTTTTTCTAATACTTTTACTAAAATAAATATTGCATATAAATAGTATACATGTACTTATCCAGCCATCAGGTGGAGCTTTAGCACCCTTTTTACACAAATAGCTAGTTAAGCTTCAGATTTACTAAAAGAAACCTGTTGTTTACTGAACTCAACAACTGAAGCTCAACACACATAATGATGACGACTTATTTCTTCACACGTCCTAATCAGATGTGTCATTGAGACAACTCCTGCTTAAAACTTTATTTCTTAAAAAAAATCCTTCAAGTGTTTTTCTTACAGGATTTCCTTTAGGACCATCGTCTCCTGGTGGGCCTTTAGGACCAGCTGGTCCAGCTGCTCCGGGTGGTCCAGCTTCTCCTTTCTCTCCTCTTTCACCTTTAGGGCCCTACAAAAGATTAATATATACAGGTTATAGATGATATGGTGTTGGAATAAGTCCCCTGAAGCCAAAAGAAGATTCAGTCTTTTAACAGTTTCCATAAAGCAACTAAAACCTCATTACCTCTATTGTTATTATTGTGAAAAATCTAAAGCTTTAAAAGACTTGTACTGTCTTTATTTAAAAAATCTATGTCATCCCTCAAATCCCCAAGCAAATGTCTCTTTCAATCTGCTCTCTGCGTGCAAAGCAGTTCTTAAGATGTCAGGCAGAGAAGTTAAATAGCCAATATGCTTAAGTAAAGGCAGACAAGATCACACAATATCAGTAAATTAGCTGGTTACATTAAGAAGAATGAATTTTACTTCTGGCATTATAACAAGGTGAGGTTTTTAATTACTGATATGATTCCACCACTAAAATGAATTCTTCAGTGGTAGAGCAGTAGGTAAAAATAATTGGGTTTAAAAAAAAAAAAAAAAATTATTGGGTTTTATAACGAGTTTTGTAGTCCTGTTAATTATCACAAATGACAAAACCAATGCCTGCTGCACAGATATCTGCCACTTCAAATACACACCTAACACCACCCTGAACTAATTAAATAGTTACAGTTGCAGTAAATATACCAGGTGTATACAAGCATATACACAAATCCGAGGAAGCACATTATACCTCCCTATTCTACACACCTATCCCATATTTTATACTTGTTCCTTCTTCAATCATAATTATGAGTTATCCAATTCAAACTGAGACAACTATAATAATGTTTAGTGCAGGCAAGTCAAAGTGATGTTTTTGGACCACATGCAATTCTATCACTTCTTTCCTGTCCTTCATTGGTTTAAGAATTTTAAATGAATGAGGTCCAAACTGTTCTTCCTCACATTGCATCTGAATACTTCAGGAAATGTATTTTGGCCCTTAAAAATATGTTGTATGTTGCAAATATTACACTAAATATATTTATTAAAGTGGTTTCTAGAGTTAAGTAAGTGTAGCTCTTAGTAGACGTAGTAAGGCCTTTTAGGAGTTATTGTGCTCAATTCATCCATTGTTTCATTTAATTTATTTTGTTTAGTGGTGACAAAACTGCTACATGTTCTATGTCACTCCTATGAGTATTTAGTATTTAAAACTCTGCTTTGAGATTGTCATAATCCTGTTGACGGATTGATGCGTAAGGTCATCTATGCACGGGTAGTTCTGCTGAAAATCATAGGGATTTTTTAAAGTCATGGCTAAAAGAAGTATAGTTATTTAAACAGAATGCTGTACACAATAGTCTTTCACCTAAAAAAAGTTGCACAATGTTTACAAAAATCTTGATGGAAAAGGGCAGTCCCGTTGGGTTATATGTTTAGCAATACTGCCAAGCGCACGGAGCACATGCTAAACACTAACAGAAAAAGCAGTGCAATTTAATATTTTAGGTAGCAGAGTTACCATAGCTGATTACTTAGGACCCAGGGTTTTTTTAAAAGCAGTTGGATACAAAGTGCAACTAAAGGCACTTTGGCATAGTTGATCACCAATGTCTTTGGTTTGAAATTATCACAAAAACTGAAAAATCATACAAAAACAAGTTTTACATTTCCAAAGACAAAGATAGATAGATAGATAGATAGATAGATAGATAGATAGATAGATAGATAGATAGATAGATAGATAGACAAATAGATGCATGAATAGATAGATAAAACCAGCTAACAGCTAACAGAAACAGATAGCAACAAAAGAGTGCTACGCAGTACTTTGGTATTAAGTTAAAATAAATGGATATACAGAGAAGTGAGTATTGTTTAGGACTTACTGAAACACCGGCTTCTCCTGGGGGTCCTGGGTTTCCAGCCTCTCCTGGTTCACCCTAAAATAACAGCAAAAAAACAATAAATTATTATCACAAGCTGCACTATAAATCAAATTGCTGCAAGGATACATTTATAATTGACTTTGTTTCAATGTTCAGAAATTAAAAATAAATGAAATAACTAATCATAAACACAATATGCAATATAAATCCCATTCATAATACTTAGTTTTATATTTTAAACAATATGCTAATAATGCCCATTCAACAATAAATATATTCTTCCCATTATTTTTCAGAGTTTATTATGCAAACAGTGTTTCAACACTCTTCCAAATTATGTGCAGTGACATTCCTTCACCATCCACTTCTCATGGACCAAACTTCGCTCTATTTAGTTACCTCTCTATTATGGAAAGGAAGGTCAAGCTTATTGTCTCTCCAAACTTAATGCCTTTTCAAGGGTAACTTTTATCTGAAAGGGTTAGCAACATCAATTCCACAACATTTTCAGTGTCTGAAATACAAACAGTGTACCAGGTTCCTACCTGCAGTTATATTCACCATCCACTCCTTTTGGAAAAAGCACACCTTTTTTAAACCACTTGAGTCAACGTTTTTTCTCTCTACCTAAATTCCCTTGAGTCCCAGAGCTTTTGTTTTTTCTTTTTCATTTTGGCACTGCTTTGGCTCCATACATTATACCTTTTAGCATGTGTAGTGCCCTAACATATTTACATTTTTGGGGGGGACAGGAGTTGCGGTTTTGCTACACTTTTTATGTCATGTCCATGTTTCACAGGTGCATGCTGGGAGTTAGACAACCAAAAAATGCACCAAAAATGCATTCAATTTTTAAATGAAGCAGCATGAAAGGGCCCTAATAGTGATCTACCGATTGCTGCAATTAGCCAATAATAAATGCCATTAGCAGTGATTTAATGCACCAGATAGAGACCACAAACAGCTCTGTCCCAGCCATTGTACTCAGAAAAAGCAATGCAATGTCACAAGTGATGTCACATGCAAAAGCATTGTGTTCAAAACAATCTGCTATAGGCTGATAATTTCATCTCCTAGGCTTAATGCTTAGTGCATTTTAAAACAGTGCTGGGGTGGCTCTAGGACAAATAGCAGCTACCCCTGCCCCATTTTGATAGCCAGGACACAAATGGTTAGTTACCTCTCTTCTATGAAAGAGTAATCATGCTTGTAGTCTCTCTGGCCCTAATCTTTTTTCATGTGTAGCTTCAACTTTTCCAATGATTTGAATCATGGCTTTCCTGATAACCAAATTTTTGTTTGATGTAAACATGGCTTTTTAAAAGTAATGCTAGTTTTGTTCTAGGAGATGTTAAAATAATTCAAAGTAGCTATTTATCATTTTGGTATATCTTTTCTTTGATCTACAAAAGACTGAACTTACAACATTTACTTCATTGTCACCTCCAAGTCATATACCTTAATACTCAAATATAATCTTGCTAACTAGGACTAGGAGTTTGTTGACCTCAAAAGCCAATGACATTAAAACTGCTACTATCTAAAATTATCTCATTGGTTTTGTAGTCATTATGATATAAATTAATCTTTTTAAGATTTAGAAAACATAGCTTTTTTTAAATATATGTAAAATGTGAAAATATGCTTTTTAGGAGAAAACATTAAGATACTACTCTGTGAGGAGATTTAGATTTGAAATCGGAAGCACACAAAAAGCCTCTTGCCCTTATTTTTCCGGATCACTGGACTGATAAATATAACCAAAGACAACAACTTAGCATTAAAATGCTTCTAATTTTGCACAGTCCAGGCTAAGAATTTAGAGATAACCCTATGGTCTATCTATACAATTGTTTAATAAACAGATAATTAACACAAACAGATAAATGCAAATACATAATATGTACTAATAAATATATAAAACACATATATCTTAGATTTGCTAATATTATGGGAACAGCTAGTTTTTTTTTCTCTGCACTGTCTGCTAAATCAAGATTTATGCATAACTCTGCTCGATTTGACAATTATTGAACTTTAATGCCAGTTTGATCAACAAATGTACACAACATGGAGCAATAGAGAGCCTAATTGGTTACATAAGAGATCTATCACAGACATCTAAATGATCACATCAGCCAGTGGTATATAAACGGAAATCAAAATGAATGTATATCTGTCACTTTTAGAGTGCAGATCAGTACAATTATAGATAAATTATATATAAAAATTAAAGCAGAACTCCAGACAGAACACTTTTTTTTACATATCTATCGGGTGAAACATAGTTGGCACTCTCTGGACTGCTGCTCTGAAGAGTACAATCATACTTTCACACAGAACAGATGCACATATGGCTGTACTGTCAGCTCACTGCTGCTGTGAAAGCTGCAGCTCACTCTATTGTCTTATCACAGAACATCTAGAACCATCAGCACTCTGTGAATGGACAAATGGAGAGGAGGGGTGGACAAATAACACCAGAGAAAGCTGCAGCTCTCACAGCAGAAGCAGGCCAGAAGAACAGAAACACTTGTACTATCTAATCTGATTGAAAATATACATTTTACTCTTCAGAGCAGCAATCCAGACCTGGGATAAACCTGAACAGTGGTAAGTCTTTTTACACAGCAGATGTGTTAAAAAGCCCTTTACCCAGAGTTCCGCTTTAAGTAAATCTTTTCAGCTTTTTTTCTACAGGCCCTATAAATACTTTCCTTCACTTTTGTGTTGTACTACTTATTATTGGTGTTCAGTCATCAGAATATGTGGTTGAGAAACAGTTATTTTTAACTATGCTAACTAATCTTTTTATTAAAGCCTGTGTTTTGATTCCTTTTTTTAATCAGCACAAGGGACAGTACTTACATTTAATAAGAAATGTTCCCTTGTGCTGGTGCTGGCTGTCCTACTTGAAATCCAAAGTCCTCTGTGTCCTCCCTTACCCCCACAGCCATAATGTCCCAGTTCTGTGTGAATCAATGTCAGTGCAGGACCTTTCACAGGCATTTATCAAAATACCTATGTGTGCCCTCTCTGCCCCTATCCTAAGCTGTACTTTAGCTTCCATTAATGAAAAGCACTCTACGAATGACAGACCTTTCATTCTTCTGCCCATACTGCATTCATAATGGCTGTTTCATTCATGGGGGTTATAGTACAGCTTTGATGAATGAAGGGGGCAGAAGGAGTGGGCATAGTCAGCACTCTTAATAAATGCCTGTGACAGGTCCAGTTTCATATTAACCTCACAGTGCTGGAGCTACAAGGGTATGTGGTGGGGAGATGAGGTGAAGAGGACTTCAGATGTTGACTAGGACAACCGACACCAGCACAAGAAACACTTCTCATTAAATGTAGGTTCCATCCCTGTTGTAATTTATTAATAAAAATATACAATTTCCCATACTGTAAGTTTCCAAGGGCAAGACTTTTCTGTGCACTAGCATCTTTGGCTGCTGACAAGGCTTCTACTTTGAAAGAGTAACTTTTGACCTCATGGATTTTTGTAAGTAAGGAGAGCAAATAAAAATGCCATAAACTGTGAAGCAATGCAGGCAAGTACATCACCCTGGACACAGTCAGTGTTATATGACTAAAATCTCTATTTAAATTCAGAGAAGAACTATTATTTTCTGCCGAGCAAGTGGAAAGATGAATTATTGCTGCAGTGAAGGTTGAATGAATGGGGATCAATTTGCTGTTTGTTAGTGCTTCGTGAATAGCCAAATTCTTATTTGACTAATATTATCTATAGCTGTATGATAAAACCGGACTGGTAGAAAAAAAATTAGAGTTTCACTTTACGTAAACAACAAAATATTTCTTATAAGCGATGCAAGTTTTTCACAGCCCGGTGTATAGACCTGAAACATCTTAAACATGCAGTATTCATTGGAATGGAAACAGTGATGTATAGTCTATATAAATATGGAAATAATACAATTTCTTCACAGGTGCCAAAAAGACCTTGAATATATCAGCCAAGTGTACAGAAAATGAATAAAGTCAAGCATTTTTGGAACCTATGCAAACCTTCTAAGAACTCTTCTATTCACGTGAAACATTTTCTGGCGATAATTAATACTGAAAAATATAACACTAGATTTTCAGAACGCAGGGTTAATCAAGATAAGTACCAACACCAGAAGATAGTATTACTCAAATGAACCAAAACATCATTATTGCTCCAACACAAAGAAGCAATAATTAGATTCCTGCTGTAATGTTCTAACTACTCTAAATGCCTTAACACAATTTCTAAATGCAGTAACTGCTCTAAGTGCATTAACACAATTCTAAAGCTAGTTTTCAACTTTTGTAAACATCTGTCAATTTAAAAAATACTTTTACTTAATACTAATGATTTTGTTCTTGGTCTTACACTTATCCAGTATCAGATGTGTATTCTGAATAACAGGCCTAGCATTTTGCCAAATTTAAATCATTATTTTGAGTTTCCAGAGAATAGAGAGGGTAGTGTGTTAGCCTGTATTTAAATGATTTACCTGTATGGGCCATATTTTAACACTCAGATTTGTTCCAGCTATCCCCTTTCATTTGCTGATTTTAGCTGTGAAAATGATGTACTGCCCCACTGAATACAGGGGAAACCCAATAAAACTTACAGGTAGAAGTCTAGTTTTTGTCAAACTACTTTAGTACACATTGGAGAATGCTTATTATTGTACTTCCACCCCCAAACATAAAGTTACAGGAATGCTTACATGCTGTGCTCATGTAACAGGTGTTTGACCTATTGACGTTATCATATTCAATGCAGATGCATACTTTTATTAGTAAAATTGTGGAGATAAAATATTGTTAAAATAAATAATGCTGGCACAAAGAGTCAACAGAAGGCCAGTCCCAACAAACAGCATTTGATGTGGATGAAAGCTGTAGGGTCTATAAGTTCTCCTAAGGCCCGGTCAGCCTTTGGGGTTTGTGCACAGGGGTCGGCCATTGCTTTTCAAGACCTTTACAGCTTCGTCAGTTGGGGTGTTGAGACTAAGGACTTGTATGAGTGCTTCATTGTCAGTCCACACTGACACTGCAACCTTCAATTATCTAAGAGAGCATCGGAATGCAGCCAAGCATTGGATCCTATTTAATGAGTGCTGCTTCACATGTATTTACACTTCTAACCTTACAACAGCTAAAGAACTAAAAGCTGCCATTCTCTGCTCTTGCAGATAATAGCATAACATCAGTAGCTACTTTTCTGCAAGTTGAAACCATGAAGGGAAAGAAAAAAATTATAGCTGTTATCAGAAAATGTGCTTGACCCTTTCACTGGTTAAATAATTCTTCTTTTCCCTGAAACAATAAAAGAAGCCACAAGGAAGCTATATTTTTCACCCAGAGTGAGATTTTGGGAAAACATGTGACCTACCTAACCTCTGACATCGATCTGCACATCCTATGAATTCACAAAAAGCATTGACAAACACTTTTGAAATAACTAAATTATGTAGTGCATGCATTCAATTTTGAATCAATCTTTATATCTTCATTCACTTGTGTATTCACTTACATTACAGTGATGTCAATTCTATCATTAGTAAGAGCAGCAGTTTGCCTACAACTAGAGTTGAGCGAACACCTGGAAGTTCGGGTTCTGCTGGTCCGTCCGAACTTCGGGACAAAGTCCGGGTCCGGGTCCGGACGGAACCCGAACGATCGCACGGCTTGAAGGTCCACAAGCGAGTTGAGATCAACATCCGTTTGACGACGAGAATGATTACTATCTTAACTGTAGTGACATTACATTCACTTATGTGTTCACTTACTTCTATATTTCTAACTAAGTTTTAACTTACGTACGTGATGTATTAAATCAATAAAGTTTTCACAAACAGTTACGAAAAACACTTAAGTATCCTACACGTCTAGCTACAGTCTCCAATCCATCCAGTGTACAAAAGGGTTTTAGAGTGAGACCCACTTTTTATATCGAAGGAACACCGAAGAAAATAACAAAGTCCCTTTTCTTCTTAATAAATTG
>BLSH010520290.1:866245-883818 GCA_018402905.1 Glandirana rugosa | reverse complement strand
AATTCATGCCCTTTAAGCAGAAGGTTGTTTTACTTTTGTTTTTAAGTCATCATGCAATTATCCTGACAAATAGACTACAATACTGCAATACCTCATATATATATATATATATATATATATATATATATATATATATATATATATATATATATTTTTTTTTGTTTAATCTCTTTTCTTGTTAATCAATATACCAAATATGTGTAAATTGTCTAAACTCAAAAGTATATATTTAATTACACTCTCTAGAGCCATCACACAGGGTTTCTAATGTCCTACATTCATAATTCATTAGATGGCCCACAAAAGATGACTATTTCATAAAATAAACAAACCTAACATACAGTGAATGTAAGAACTATTCTTCAGCTTTAAACCCAAGTCTGAATCCTAAATGGAAGCAAGTAAACTGAACTGGGTGGGCAAAGGTCATAGCCAGATCAGGCATGTTTTTAGATGTCAGTGAATATCAGCCAATTGACTTCACTGAGACAGCTGCCATTTCTTTAAATGTATTTTTATACATTCACTCAGATCAAATTATACCAAACATTGTGGCAAGATTCCACACAGGAAGGGGGGGCAATAAGCAAGCAGGATCTCTGCTCAGGTGAAATTAGCCCCTGTAACCATTAGAATCTGATGGATTCTTCAAGAGGGGGACACCACAAGAATAATGGTTCTAGAGGATGTGTGGGAACATGGTGGATTTTTGTGCAATGTATTTTTTTTTAAGGTTATTACACATTTCCCTATAAATCAATCCATTGATTTTCCAAAGAGATCCCTGCACTGTAGCAGAGTTATCTTCCAGACCCCCATGCTCTAGTAATATAATACATTTATTGAATATAAATTCTTTCTGTGGCTGGAAGATTTTCTTGTTCATATTTGTTTCAGACGTGGGTTAAAAAATTTGAATACCTAACCCCCCTTTACTGATATGTGGGGTTATACCCCCCTGTTCCCTTTCATTTTTTCTGTTTTGTTAATTGAATTTTGTACCATTTCAATAAACTACTTGAACTAGTAAAATGCGAATATCTGGGAATATAGAAGGCCTGAGTGAGTTGCTTTTTAAAGATTGTAAATCAGTTGCAGTCTTAAGGGTTCACACTAATAAAGCCCCTGGACTCCAACTGATCAGAATACCATGGAGAGTTATTTATCACATGGTTTGTGTGACTGGCTGGTCTGTTCCAGGGTAACAGACATTTTTTTTTTTTTTTTGAATTGAAGATTTGCAATTGGCAAACAATATTGCAGGCATAGAGTAGGCAAAATGGCAATAAAGCAATAAAAAAAACTATAATCATTATTCTTAACAATGCCGATTTGCTGGGAGGACAAAGTCTGACTGACTGTGCTAACAGATGATTCTGTCAGTTATATAGCATAACTATTTGTTTTGTAATGTTGCTGTAGATTTGCCATCAGGAACCAACACTGTTATTTGAATATTAGACTTGAGGGTTCCATGGTGCTCTATAATGTATGAGAATATATGTGCCTTTGGGTGCTTGCATTACATATCTGCCAAGGTTAAGAAGGTTTAAAGCAATCATCTGTTAATTTCAAATCAGGATAAGCCAGAGTAGCCTTTTTATAGTTTAGCAAGTAAAGAGTTGTAATAAGTTGCAGAGTGGAAGCTGTAATGTATGCAGAGTAGCAGTCAAGAATTATTAAGAGTTTGATGCTTTGAATACTGTTAGAAACAGCGGTGAATGGTGTGGGAACAAGTGAAGTTTACATAAAAGTGGGAACAAGAGATTGTGGTATGTATGACAGCTCACAGACAGCCCAGACTATTTTACAGTGTGTGTCTACCTATCAATCCCCAAGCTGCAGTTCCACTAAGAGATATGTATGTCATGTTGGCCGCAGGATGTTGGCGGCTGTAAACGGATGATGAAAACTGTACACAGCAGTTCTAGTACGAGCATAGTTAATAATTTATGTCCTGCTGGGCCAGACCGATGATATGTGAAGCTGCTACTGGCAATATGGAAAGGCACATCATTCATTCGATGCTGCAGCCTTTGGGACATTGTTAGGTATAGAATTATACATCTGCATAAAGGACAAAGGCAAAGTTTATCTTTGCCACTTGTACATAACAATGTAAGTGATACATGTATAAGATATAAACCCTATAGTGATATACTATAAGCATGCAAAACATATGAGGGTGTTACTATGAAAACATTTGTTCTTATAAGATCTAAAAGATTTTGTGTGGCTGAAACAGCTGAAAAGTAAAAAGGCATTGTTAAACAAGCATGACCTTCAATCTACTGTATCTGCAGTGAAAACCAGAGGCCATCAAGAGTACTTAGCATAATTTCTATTTGAGTGGAAGAACTACAGGGCTTGAACTAGGTAACATAACACCCAGGGAAATGGAGTCCATAAGTGCAAAAATGGAAATGGGAAATATATTCAAGAAAACACATATAGAAATAAGAACACTGAGTACCAATGTTGGATGGACCTTGATGTGCAATCCTTACTGCCTACCACAATGATCCAAAACTCCCCTACTCAACTACTACAAGTATCTTTCTCATTTAAAATATTGACTTGCTGCTATGTGTAATATGTTGACTTCTGCTCCAGTTTCAAAAATTTGTATTAAGGCTACTGTGCCTGCAGTGGCTTCCTGTGGTCACAGTCAAATATTCCCAAACATAGGGACAATATACAAAGGATGATATAAATAGGAAAAATGTAATATATTTGCATTCTGTGGCTCATTGTGGCAACAACGTACTCTGATCTATCATTGTATTATGCACATAGCAGTGAGTGTACCTGTAATGTACATTATGTGGGTATATTGCATTATGCATGGGAAGTATGTGTTTGCATTATGCATGGTCACTGTTATTTCGGAAATTAAAATAACATGTATTAGCCAATCTGTTTCTAATTTACTAGAAACCAAAGCATATCTGCATTAAAGACTATTTGTTTTGTGTGTGTGTGTGTTATACACCAGTAGGGCATGCTTAAAAACTGCCATTTATAAACTTTTTTTTGTATTAGAGCATTAGTGGCATTAGTATGGAAGGTATAAACCTAAAAAAGGTTATTGCATTCCATCTGTATCCTGCTGGGGAGATTTCTTTTCACTCCCTGTCTTGTATAAACAATAAAAAAACCTTCCAAAAGTGAGGGGACTTCCATCTTAGAAGATTTCCCCTCATTTCTTGCTCTCATGACAACTCTAAAATGTAAGATTTTCCCTTTGGGCTCTTTTACACAGGCGGACTGATTGGGTTCACTTGTCAGTTTTTGAGGCGGACCCTATTGAACCATCAATTGTCCTCTATGGAGCGGCGGATGTAAAAGGATCACCTGTCTGAGTACACACACCGACATCCAATCAGATCCTATCAGTTAAAAAAAGATGAATGAGGGATCCATTCCCCATCCATCTGGTGGATCGGATCAGATGACAGTCAGATGCAAACAGAGAAGCAGTCCTTTTACATTTGACTGCCCATAGAGGATAAAAGCGGGCTCTGTCCATGTCCATTCTGCATAAGTGGTGCGGACATGGACCGGTCATCTGCCTACTCAACAGGAATCAGCGGGCAGATCCCCAACTGAATAGGCGGATCCACTGGTGGAATCTTCCCAGCAGGGACAGTGACAGCAATAAAACCTTAGCAGAGAGTCTAACCCTTCCCTACTCTAATTAAAGCTAAAAATATATATATGTTTTCCTTTACATACACACCCATTGGTTATTATGAGGCAGTGCATTTAGTTCATAAATTTAGGCACATTTTTAAAGCTAAACTATGGGCACAAAAACTATTACGTAAATATATTCTTCATTAGTCCCAAACAATATAAATCTTCTTTGTGGGCGCCAAATACCTTTGAAAAACCTAGATATTATTTTGTAAAATTGTCAGAAAATGGAGCAGGGGTTAGGACCCAGCAGATCCACCCACTGTATGCTGCCTATAGAGGAGGAGGATACAAGACCAGCCACCCTGAACAAAGAGAGAGCAGCAGTGACCAGTCTTTTTTCCAAGAAACTACTATAGTGATATACAGGGTGGGCCATTTATATGGATACACCTTAATAAAATGGGAATGGTTGGTGATATTAACCTCCTGTTTGTGGCACATTAGTATATGTGAGGGGGGAAACTTTTCAAGATGGGTGGTGACCATGGCGGCCATTTTGAAGTAGTTTTGAATCCAACTTTTGTTTTTTTAATAGGAAGAGGGTCATGTGACACATCAAACTTATTGGGAATTTCACAAGAAAGTTGGATTGTCAATGCAACCCTCTTCTCCCACTCTTCACACACTGATAGCAACACCACAGGAGAAATGCTAGCACAGGCTTCCAGTATCTGTAGTTTCAGGTGCTGCACATCTCGTATCTTTACAGCATAGACAATTGCCTTCAGATTAACCCAAAGATAAAAGTCTAAGGGGGTCAGATCGGGAGACCTTGGGGGCCATTCAACTGGCCCATGACGACCAATCCGCTTTCCAGAAAACTGTTCATCTAGGAATGCTCGGACCTGACACCCATAATGTGGTGGTGCACCATCTTGCTGGAACTATGATGTCAGTGCTGGCCATCAAGTCGGCTTTGGAGGAATGGTATCCATATAAATGGCCCACCCTGTACTATAAGAGATGTTTAATAGAAGAATAGAAGAAAGAGTACAAATGCCTCTTGCATATATAAATGAGATAATTGAAACATAGAGGGTTGGCAGAAAAATATGTGGTCCATCGAGCCTATTTTTTTTTTTTTTTTAACCCCAAGTGTATTTGTATCTTTGAATATGCATTATACAGCATGCAGCTCCTTTGAATATGCAATATATGTGTCAGTACCATGAGCTATGAGTTGTTCTATATGCACAGACTGCATTGGTTTTATTTCACATGGCACTGCACAAATGTATCCTTTGTTTCCTACAAATCATTTTTAGAGAGTGAACGTCGATGCACAACTTACTGCCGGTGTGATAAATAAACAGATGATAAGTGAGGTATTTTCTGCATGCTGCCTCTCTGCCGTCCTGGTAACATCAGTAACTCTGCTTGGACCACAGCGGCACATGAATAATCCCTGCCAGCTGGCACAGCACTGATTACTGAGCTGATGGCCCATTCATTCAGTCTGCCAGGAGTGCTGACTGAGGCTCGGCCAGACTGATACCTACGGATCTAAGCTCTGCCATCCCCTTATGCACACATTTTATCTGCTTAAGGGTTGAGGCACTTGTGTTTCTATAACATCTTTATCAGCTACCAGGGCTGTCAACATATATTCATTACAAATGGATATATACATAATCCTACTCTCAACAATGTTTAACATGACAGAATGTTATATTATGAAGATTCCCATAATTTATGACTACAAAGGCATCGCTTTTGCAACAGATTGTACATTTCATATCATTGTACTGAAATGGTAAATAAAGAAGAGAGGACAAAAGAACTGCATTTACATAAAGTACCTATTGTTATAACCTGTGTGTTACACATTCATTCAGCTGTTACAATATTAATATTCTGGAAGTGATCTTTTTTCTGCACCTGCCTCTGAGCCTATTTACTTATGACTTTTGCTGTTCTTGTGTTTTTTTGTTTTTATTTTATTGTGCCAAAAAATTTTTAAAGTCAAATACTTGGATGGTTGTAAACAAAATGTTGACAGTGCATAATATTTATAACAGTAGGTACACATTTGTAATCTAATACCTATGGAAAATTCTTGTTTTTTCAAGCCCAATCATTTACAGAAATCATTTATTTAAAAAGACTTCCCGCAATACAATTAAAGACGTTTGTCACAGCAATGAATTGGCTGTACATTTTTTACAGGGCTGGAAAACAACTTCTAGAGCTGCTTTATGCAAGTGCAGGTCAACTGCCATGTCTTTTTGTTTTGTTTTGACTAAAGTTTGATTTGTTTTGAACTACTTTTAAAGTGTAGTCAACTTGTGACAACCACTTTAACCTATAAGTAAGCGCCCTGCATATCTCCCAAATCTGCACGGCTCAGGAGATATGCAGTGTACTGCTGATGCCGACGTCGTTTCGGCACATGCACAGTGAGGAAACGGCCTCAGTGCTGTTTCTTCACTGTGATTGTGCCGTGACTGGCGGCTCCTGTGCACATGCACAGGAGTGACGCCAGCGTGGCTCTGCCAATCACATCACTGGAGCCCGTGCTGTGATTGGCCGGAGCTGCGGACCAGGAAGTGGCATGTCGCCGGTCACATCGGCGTGCTGAGACCGCTGAAACAGCTTCTTTTACGGTAAGTATTCCATAATGAGCTAGTATGTGATGCATACTAGCTCATTATGCCTTTCTTTTGCAGGGTTTTTCTTTTTTTGGGGGTGGGGAGCGGTGACTTAACAACCGCTTTAAAGTATAACTAAACCCAAGAACAAAAGTGGTACATTTTTGCTTCTTACAGTCCTTAGCATTATTTTTTTTGCAAGCTAAGAACATTTCAGCAAATACAAAACAACCTGTTGATCCTGCCAAAAATTCAGTGTCCTTGTCACTTCCAGTGAGCTGCACCAAAGAGTATCTTCCTGAGCTATCTTATGTAAATTACAAGTTGCCCTGCCCTCTCGGCAACGGAGATGAAGAAATATGGACACGTTTGGAGTTCATATGAAGATATCAGCCTAGAGTGACAATCATGGCTCCTTCTATGGAGTGACATAGTCACCTAGAGGAAGGAAGTGTGTTATTTAAAGGATTGCCAGGTGAAAATAAGGTGAAAGAAGCTTGAAAAAATAAAACTTTTGAAGCCACCACACCCAACACTAGTAATCTGTGGTAAATTAGGTTTTTGGTTTTGGGTTTACCTCCATTCTAAGGTGCCTGTGGTTTGCTTATATTAATCACATGTACTGTACATTGCTTCTAAGATGCCTAGAGATGCTTTTGCCTTCACGTTGTCTTTTATAGAGGGATAGCAATTAGGAAATAGACAAATACTTTAATAGTGTAAATGAGCCCATAGTATCTGAATGATTAAAATGGGCAAAATTATGTGTGGCCTGACTTGAGGTAAAAAAAATGTTGATATATGAAAGGGCAGCATTGTATCTTGCTTGAGATATATATTAGGGAATTCCTGTAATAAAATATGCTTTTATAGATAGAATCATAATATCATGCCTTGAAACCAGCTTTCACTTACCTGGAGACCAATTGGACCAGGTGGACCTGGGAAACCACGAGCGCCTTCATCTCCCTTTTGCCCAAACATTCCCTGTTGACCTCTTGGTCCAGGTTCTCCATCTGATCCCTGCAAGCAATGAGTGAGAGAGGCTTTAAAATATACCACAGATGGTAAAACATCTTTGTTTTAAATTGATAATCTACAGTGCCTTAACCTTCTATGTTCAGTGGATTTGAATGCATTCAATACTGTAAAATGTTCCACAGGAACAATAATTATGACATTTCTTCTTTGCCACGGATCTGAGAAGTAGGGACTATGATGCCACCCCTTTGCAAAGCATTCCGTGGCAGATTGACATTCTCACAGCGTGCTTTAACCCTCAAAATGCCACCCCATTGAGCATTGCACACAGTTCCAGGGTGATTGCAATGAGGTCCCATTCACTAGAATGGGTCTTGTTGGGCAGCAATTCCTTTTGTTGAAAGCCATGTGCTATTTTTTTATTTCTTTATATAAGATTAAGGCTGGTTTCATACCATTGCGGTGTGAATTCCAGCCTGTTTGCTGCTGAAGGACCGGAGCTGTTGTTCGGCAGCTCCTGTCCATTCTCGCAGCGCAGCAGCTGCTCGGGGAGGGAGGGGGAGGGTTTGTGAACAGCTGGAAATGGGCTGGTAATTCGCACACATTTTCTGTGCAATGCGGAGTGCGAATGCACCACACCTATGTGAACTGGACACATTGAAAACAATGTGTTTTCAAGTGTCCTGCGAATTGGATGCGGTTTAAACCGCATCCAATTTGCATAGGTCTGAACCCAGCCTTAAGGTAGACTAAAATGCAGCTTGTATAAATATCTGAATTTATTCTGGTACCAATCCACTCTGATCCTCTTTAAAGATGCTGCCAGACTGAGATAGACAACCAGTACTAGGAACTAATGCTGCAATGTATATGTGCTGAAAATGACTATATTGACAGGAGAAGACAGAAAAGTAAGCAGAGGGAGGTCCTTATCACTGTGCATTTGCACCTTCACTGTGCAAATCATTAGGACCGAGCTATGTTCATGATCAAGTTGTACTTTTATTGCAGCAGAGGTAGATCTGACTATGCTGTCTGGCAGGGGTACTCACATCACAAAGCTAGCTGTAAAGAATTATAAATCCTTTGGCATTTTCAGCAGTTCTAATAAATGTTTTTCAAATGTGTGCTTTACAGTATGCACAGTTTTGAGCTTTAACATCTTAAATAATTTAAAGTATTATAGTATAGTATAGTGAAAACTAAGTTGTTCAAGATATGATTAAAACCTAAATTAAAGTTTTTGTAATACTCTGGTGAATAATATATGATACACAAATTATTTACAATATAACATTTGTGTTTTTCAAAAATAAATAAATAAATAACTTACAGCTGGGCCAGGAGCTCCGACTGGGCCTTGTAGACCAGCTGGTCCTGGTGGACCCTGTTAACACACAAACAGATATGTTACTATATAATTCACTTATTACATTCTATAATAGCTTTATTACTCAGAAAACTCTAATTGTAGATTCAGATCTGAATTTAACTTGTTTGGTGTACATACCTGCACGCATCAAATACCTCATGATTAAAATGCCTCTAATAATAAAGTTAATCACAGCACTGCAGCATGTGGATATACCATAAATAATTACCTTGAGATCATAATAATGTCCATGTGTGCCACAGAATACCTGTGACTGTTCACTCACAGTGCATAGCCATACAGGAAAAGTTGCAGTAGATTTCATAAGTGCTGAGATGAAACAAAAGCACTAAAGTTGCCAATACACATGTTGTTATTTTTCTTCTCAGCCTACACAGTGTGGCTAGACAGATCTCCCACTGTAGCTGCCATATGGTGACAGCCAGCCCAATGAGCTGTCATAATACCCAATCAGTGCTTGCCTTCGATTATATGCAGGTGCTGCTCAGCCAACCACCTTCCACCGGCTCCTACGATTTTTCAGTCAAGGGATGGCAGGTAGAAAATGGCTAACAGGGCCAGCAACTGTGCACATTTTGACTGGTTCATCGAGAATGAGCTGAAATTCGCTCCATGCATGGCCGGCTTTTAGAAGCATTTAGAAGATGCATCTTTTTCCATTCATTTTGGCAATTTGTGCTCCAAATAAGCCAGGCATATACATGTGTTTAACTGTCCTCAAAAAAAAGAATGCCCTAGTGACCACCTGTGTTAGTTGAGGTTGTTACAATGATTTTTTTGCTCACATTGGTATTAGGGGAAGAAATAGTTGGTGTCATTGGGAGGAATATTGCCCCATTTGTGTTGTCAATGGAAGGAATTATGCTCCATCATTGGAATACAGTGGAAGGAATAGTGCCCCATTGTTGGTGTCAGAGGCAGGAATTATGCCCCATTGTTGGTGTCAGTGGAAGGAATAATGCCTCAAGGGCCAGATAAAGAAAAGCAAAGAGCCTCATCTGGCCACAGGGCCGCCGTTTGGAGATCACTGCACTATTGGGCATTTTTAAAAAAGCTGTAAAATGACAAGATACTCTCTTCAAAATAAAGGAACATCTTGAAAGGGAATCTATCAGTTTTTTAAGAATCTGCTTGATGCAAATAACGTTATCAATAAGTGTTATTGATTAAACAAAAACAGTAAAGTGTGTATATGCAAAATGTCCAGCCATATGTGTTCAATGCATTCATGGCTTCTTACTGCTTTGCAGAGCAACAACCTGACTGGCATTACTGTTTCATCTGAATATGCAAGTCAATGCATTGGCCATCCCTTTGAAAAGAATGCACTTTTTATGTGGCTCATATTTATTACAACAGTTGTTAAACAAGAGGCTAAATATAGAACTCCCACTGGTGGTCAATCCACATATCTCTATATTTAATCTGTCTCTATAAAATATAGACGAGAAAGAATTTAAAAATATGAAAGTCAGTCCAAAAATCACTTTGAGGTAAACGGTCTAAAAAAACTTGAAATGCGTGCTCACTATACTGATCTTTTCCATTAAAAGACTACACTAGAAATTGCAATTTTAAACAACGTTCATCACCAAAAGCGAGAGTCTCTGCATCACTAATCTTCCCCCAGGCTTGTCTTTGGCAGGGCTAGAAATGTAGATGTAACCATATGGGCAGATTTGATAATACAGTACACTCGAATTGGTTATATTATGTTCCTTTTCATATCTATTTCTTTAAGCTTCATTGTTTTTGGAATATGCTAAGCACTTTTACTTCAGGTGAAAGGATAGTTTTATGTGGTTATATGCATGTGCAATCATTAAAAAATGCATTATTAGTATGACTAATGAATAATATAGAATTGGGCCAGTATACATATCTTATAAAGAAAAAATGCAGGTAATCTGTGCATGTTAGTATTTGATTAAAGCATACCTTCAGCTAGACCATATTTATACACTCACCTGTTCTCCTTTGTCTCCTTTTCCTCCTTTCTGCCCAGGCTCTCCTATTTCACCCTGAAAAGAGAAAACATGGTTGCTTTAGGGGATTTCCTAGAAGTATATGTATGTTTATGTCATTGGACTGGGACAGAGCTGGAACTGTGTCTATTGATTATTCTTCATATTCTGACAGCTTAATCCCAGCATTGATTAGAGTGGAACTCCTTGGGATTTCCTTCTAAATCTAACGTAGGTTTAAATAGATGACCGGTGACTCAAAGACAGGTAACGATAGGAAGGGTCAGCAAACATCACTAATAAGACTTCAGCAACTGACATTAGTGACTTTAATGCTGGTGTATACATAATGGGTACAGGAGCAATCTTCTTCTATAATAAAAACAATAAAAGAAAATATTACAATTCTATGTGATTGAATATTATAATTATGCAGACTGCATTGTCAAGCCACCACAGTACAATTTGTGACTTCATAAGCTTGGAAGTGTTGCTCTTCATAGTACTAAAATGGACCTGCTAGTGACAACAATATCTGATTCTCCTACTAATGTTTATTTGAGAACAATGGGTCTATATAATAGGTTCTGGCTGAACATCATTTCTTGCATAGCAATGTCCAGCCTTAAAGCAAAGTTACCTTGTCACCGTCTTCACCAGGTGGTCCTTGAGGGCCAGCAGGTCCTGGGAGACCCACAGGTCCTTGTACTCCATCTCGGCCAGCTGGTCCCTGGGGTCCTTTTTCTCCCTTAAAAAGAGCATTAAAAAGCACTTTAAAGTAAAATGAATATTCAGACATCGAGTAAAATCAGTTTGCAAACTGCAAACCTAATCCAGTAAGCATTGCAGATTTTCCAAAGTCAGCCCACTTTCACAAGTCAATCACTTTCTCCTAGTTCTCATGTGTGCTTCTGGGTGGGTTTGTGGTCTCTGGTCACAAGATATTGTGTAGCCTACTCATGTACTCCATCTAATGGGAGTAGCTCTAGCAATATCAGTGGAATCTGAAACATATTTCAGTACACATTGGCCTAAATTTCTGCAAGTTCATTTCAGAACATTCATAAAATAAAGGTAAAAGAAGCTATAACAATCAAGGCAGTAAGACAGTAAGGCAATCAGCTTCAAAAGAAAAGTGTCAGGATGAAAATTAGAGCCAACCAGGAGGTAAGTTGTTTCCCACAAGTGAGTTTAAAGTTTACCTAATCTAACCTAAGAAATTTCTAAAATAACAACAACATTTTGGTGTAGCCATGTTGTCATGTCCTTAAATCAATCTCCTGTGTCTCGTTGGAGCCCACTTGGATTCAAGACCCAGGTTGTACATGGGGTCTTCGCTTTTGTCTAAATTGCTGTTAAGCCCCACCTTTTCATCTTCAAAATGATGGGTAACTAATAGGGCCTTATTTATCACCACTTGTGCAGACTTACTTTTGTGATAAGAAAAGGGACAGCACTACCTTTTCTTTCAAAATGGAATAGTTTAAAACAAACTTTAATAGAAATTAAACTCCTATTGTGTGTAATTTGAGTTCTAATATGCTCAAGCTCCTTCAAAAGTCAGGAAGAAAACTATATAAACAGGAAATAATAGTAAACAGACCGCCTCCACCATTGCAACAAAGACACATTTGAATTTCTCAACAGTTATAGAAAGTTATAGAAGCACAGGTCTATGTTTCACTAAACCTACCTCCTCAACTCTCCTTAGCTAAACTGTAATTTACTCCCCCATCCCAGCAGCATACTTTCCTCTGCACTAAATATTTAAAATATTTAGAAATTATGTGTATTGTAGACAGAGATGGAAATGTTCTATTCAGAGAAAAACGTCACTTTTGGCTAAAATATATTGAATTACCATATAAACCGACCAAAGCTCAATAGCACTGTTTTAACCTCCTCAGCTGTTAAAAGCCTAAATTATCTTCAGCACTAGCTGCACAGGCACACTTGCTTCTTATCAACTTTATAGGATCCATATAACAAAGATCTTCAGTCTCAATATATGGCCCCATTCAAGTCAATCGGGACTCTGAAGAGACTTTTATCAGCAGAGCATTAAACAGCAAACAGAGCCACAGCAGCATTACTATACGTAAACCAATGGGGTGGGTGGGGGTTCATGTAGTTTAGCTCAATGGGGCTTTTGTAGGGTAGGATAGCCATATTTTTAGGGAAAAGCAGTCCTGCACTTAAAATAGAAAAGTATTGTCTAACAGCATCAAGATACAAATGGTTTATATTATAAATGCTGTATATTTGTAGTGGAGGTTTTTAATGTAGAACTCCCATCTCTGTCTGGAATATACCTTAAAATGTGTGGTTTGCTAGCATATTATGAGACCTGGCAAAATCAAACAATTCAATGAACAATGTAAAAGGGCTTCCAACAAATTACCATACAAAAAAGAACCTCAGTGGTGCATTATGAAAACAGTGACTGTTCTCAAAACACGCCTATATGATTGATCAATGAACACTTTCAATACAAAACTTACCAATTAAGTAAGAAAATTACATTAGACTATTTATTTAAAGCAGCTTGATACTGTTATGCTGTTATGCTTGGTTTGCAGTTAATAAAGTTGAATGGTATACAAAACCAACACATATACTACCAGCCTAAGGTTTGTATTTACTCTGAACATAAAATTGCTATCATTGTTCTCTTTTTAGCCCTGCATATTAGTATGAAGAAAGAAACATCTGTCATTGGGATAAATAAAAAGAAGAATATTGCATCCCTCATTTTCATAACAGAAAGTTGCCATTGCTCACATAATCAATACTCAGTACTGCGAAGAAATGCCAAAGGTGACATAATATCAATGCAATATTAGACACCAGTTTACACATTCTAACAGCGAAAGAGAACAATTTCAATTGCCATCGCCATCTTTCCACACAGCTGACAATATAACACTTATCCATCTCTGCCAGGGGATCAATCTTATACTTTCAAACCTTCCGAAGATGCAATCCATTCTTCCCACCAGTTCTTTCACTATTTGCATTATACAAACAGCCAGTGACAACACCACCAGTACCAGCTTGGATATTTCATCTAATAATTTCAGTTCTGACCTACTACCTATTATACTACCTCCAAAGCTAGCCCTTCATTCAGACCCCTTAACTCTTACTACATAGTATACCATAGGGCTTCCCCATACTTACATTTTAAATGGAGATTGGTCCTCTGGTACAATCAGTATAATATAACCAGTATTAATAACATGTCCACCCCAGCCAAGGCAACAGCTATGTCACAACAAAGACTTCTGAGGACCCTCTGTACAGAACAACTAACAGCTATCAGATTTTCCCCCTGATGCTTCTCCAGTTCTAGGACAGATATGTGTGCTGAGTGGTCCCACAGCTTGAGACTGATTGCAAGCATAGGCGGGGGGGGGGGTGGCAGGTAGGGCACACCGTAATCACTCTGTGTGGTGCTGACTACCCCTATTGCCCATGTTTCCCCCTATGTTGCCCCCCTTTCCCTGTGGTGCTGCTGGCTGCCCTCCGGCTGCTGCGGGGGGTGTTTCAGGATGGAGAGTGGAGGAAAGGGCTAGTCAATATGTAATTTATTGCCCCCTTTCTTTTCTAAATTAACACAATGAGCACATTTCCCTCACTGTGTTCATTCATAACTATGCACAGAGCACTTCCCATTCATTCACTGTCCAGTGCAGCTGAGGCTGCAGAGAAAGGCGCATGTGTTTGAGCTTTGGGGTGCACTCCCTAATGCAATATGCTGTGCACACCAATGAAGTAAAGGTCACTCTAATGCCCAGTCAGCACACAGCATAAATATAAGAGAGTGAGGTGCATACGAAGTCAAAAAGCTAAGATTTGGTAAAGCTGCCATGATGGGGTGGTGTCTAAAAGGCATTCATGGCAGTGCTATAAGTAACTAGCTTGGTAGCAACAATTCAAGGATAAAATTATTTTAGCACCTCAGTAACGGTGTAGGTATTTTTGCAATACTAAACTGAGTTACCCATTCTGGTAACATGACATTACTATAGGACTATAGTGACATTCTGACAGTATGGTATTTTTCTGGCAATAAAGCCCTGCGTTTACTATAGGCTAGTATAGGAGGAGTACATCTTTTCTTCTAAAACGGGCCCTACTTACTTAGGGTTACCATGTTTAGGTTAATGGAAAGCCTAATGGGAAGGAGGGGTGCTTGAAAAAAATTATTGAGGCTCAATAAGCGTAATGGGCGTAGTGGGACATAAAATGTGACACTCATAAGCTTTTTGGTACTGTCTTAATAAATCAGCTTAAGTTTATCTTTTGATTACAAGTATATACTCTATAAGCATGGCATTTATTAACATATACAAACATACAGTAATTTTGTTAAAAAAATACCTGCAACTTTGCCTAAAAATTGAATGCTATTATACTTATCTTTAAAACAATTCACACAACTAATTAGCACATATTTGAAATATAAAACCTTTTAATGTAACTCCTTTCACACCATCTATTTTGTTATGCAGCCAAATAAACTGTATTCCTTTTTGGAAATGAGAAGAAATGTTCTTGAGTTTAAGAAAAAAAACATTGCAGAATGTTAAGCTTTTAGAATTAAATATAAACATCTCATGGGAATTAATCATTTGTCAACAGAAATAAATTTAAAAGGAAAAGAAAATTGTGTTGACTTCCTAAATGCAATAATTATGACCAAAGAGGTAGATATGGGCAGGCCGTAGCAAGTCACAGGACCAATGGGGGGGCAGCTCATATGGGGCCATCCCCTCAAATCCATGTGCCAGGCCCTTAATCTCCTTGCAGGGTGTCGGACGCATGGATTTTAATGTTTATTTTTCTCAAGCACATCATTAGATCCCAAGGCTCTAATTGGCTTTAAAAAAGGGTGGGCTTGGGACGCAGAGTACTGCACCCCGAGCCCACCCAATTGTGTGACAGTGAATTAATATTCACTAATGTCTTCCTGTTTCTCCTCCTGACCTATCAGGAAGTGGGTCCTGAAACCCGATTGGCTGGGAGTCCCTAAGACCCAATTTGTGGTGAGTCCTAAGTCCTGATTGGCAGGGAGGAGAAGCGACCACCGGGACTCAGAAGGAGACACAGGGGGGAGGCCACCGAAGCCGCAACCTGGATGGGGTAAGTGAAGGGCTGGTGGGGGGCCTGGCAGGTGATGGGTGAGCAAATCAGCAAATGATTGATAGACCGGTGGGGGTGGGGGGTGGCTGGTTGGGTGGGGGCCGCGGGCCACCCTTCCCAGGAAAGTTGAGCACCGGCCGCCACTGCAGCTGCCACTAAAATTAGTGAGCAAACCACTGTAGAGTTTGGCCATATATATTTACAAACGACCCACTGAGTGAGTGAGCTGCCACTCAAGATAGAGCTACGAAGGGAAGACCATGGGTACATGACAACAGCGTCAGAAAGTATTGGACTTCCAAAAGGGCCCTCAGAGCCTGTGCTTAAACCAAAAAGCAGACTCAATATCTATAGTTTTGTAAACTGGACAGTTGGCTACTTTATTCACACACATTTTTATAGAGACTACAGTCTATCAAGGTTACTGCCTGGTCAGTGTACAATTCTGCTAAGAAGCATAAACTTCATAGATGGATATTATGCCTCTATATAGGGATATACCTTAGCCTCTACCACATCTGTATCTGCCTTGACTTTCTTGACTGACCTGCCTCCTTGCCCTCTGTCTAAGCATGTGCTCTGATCAGTGGCTGGTCTCCACAAAAGGACACATTTTTGGTCCTGTCACCACTGACTGACTGATAACCACTCCAAATAAACTCACCTCTGATAGGAATTCGGGGCTGTCTTGTACTTTGTAGAGCCTGTACAATAGCACAAGCTGCACAGATAATATATCTTATTCTGGCAACATAACAAACAATTGCATTGCCACACTCATAAAACGATGTTTGATTTTGCTGCAGTGTGCTAACATTTCACATTTTAACAAATGGAAATGTTTCTCACCAGTATATTGTTGTTTTCATGGAATATTTATGTTTTGTTCAGGTCGCACTGCATATAATTTATTTTATTGTAACCACTATTTGTGCTCCCATGTTGCTATTTGGCTTTGCACTGAGTAATTCTGCCGTCCTTGCCCATTGTTGTCTTATCTCAGTGCCAATATACAGCATGAGCATCTCAGCTATCACAGACACTTAATTTAAACCATTAATATATGCAACAAGTTTCCCCATCCTATATCCTTATTCAAAGGCAGTGGGTATGGCACATGAGCTCTTGGGAGGTACAATCACTATAATAAATTCTATGTCACCTTCTGACACTCTTTTTGAATAACAATTCTGTGGATTTTCTGCCTAGGGGGTTCTTAAGATCTTTCGAAACTTATTTGGATTCTATAGCTGAATAAGTGAAAAACTCCAGAAGCTAAAAACACAATAAACAAGGTCATCAAGAGCTGGGACTAGCACGAAGGACAACTGTATGTGAAAGAAATTGGCTTTTCAGTTTATGGACATGCAGTACAACTCTTAATCATCTGGGAATATTACTTTAGCTTTTACACAGGTTTACAAAGTACAAATGTTGTCTTAGAATAAAATATGTGTCTAGCTGAAATTTTAACTCTTAGTCTCAAACATGCTCAGCATATGCCACAAAGAGTATGCATCTCCTTTTGTACTATAGTCAAGTCCATCAAAGTTTATGGGTGACACAAAAGGGCTCATTTACATAACTGAAATAAACTCAGTTGTAAAATAACAAGTGACCCATTGCATTACTTTTACAAAAGGTTTACATTTTTATAAGGTTTTCTTTGGGGGGGGGGCTCTGCTGGGGAGATTTCCTCTCACTTCCTGCCCAGGCTGCGGGGGGGGGGGGGCTTGACTTAGATGTAGTGAAGGACAGGGACACGGGGGGGGGGGGGCGTCGGACCCGTCCTTCACTCTCCTT
>BLSH010520290.1:848678-859972 GCA_018402905.1 Glandirana rugosa | reverse complement strand
TCACATATCAGGGACTGCTTGATAAACCATGTTAAGTAATTCCTACTTTTGCAAGTGAGACTATGGAATGCAACTTCAACTAACCCTGTCTAAGACTATTGGATCCCAAGCTTTCGCTGTAGCCCAAAGGACTTAGGCTGAACCCCTAATGCCTACACAAAAGATTCTTCATTGCTAGAATACGTAAACATTTTTCCAAACTGTGCTAAGGTCAGAAGTAGGCAACTGAAACTACTTCATGATAACAAATACTAATAGCATAGCACAGACAGCTGTCTGTAATACATTAGGTAGCTGCTGTATGCACAATATCAACATGTTCACTGAGTCAAAGTGCTTTTTTAAATAAGGGTCCAGCATTATAAAAGTATTATACTCAAAAATGTTCTAAACTGTTTCTACAAACTAAGACGTAGCTGAATTTTACCTTTCTATGATTCACCTTCCATTTATGCCCTTTTTCTATGTTATGGTGTACTTTATTACCTGGGCTCCAGGAAGACCTCTCTCTCCAGGGAATCCGCGAAGACCTGGTGGACCATCTTTACCCGTGACCCCTTGAGGACCAGGATCTCCCTATTAATCAAGAAATATGTTAAAATAACACTGATAATCTTAGTTTTGTCAGCTCTGCAACCTTCAGCAACATTATCTATCACAGCAGTAGATTATGGTCTTATAAAAATGATAAATTACAAAATGGTATCACCTAGCACAGAATACATTATTGTAAAATAAATGTTACTAACCATTCTATACAATTAATACTTAATTGGGCAGCAAACACCACAGTTTATTTTCACCAGAAGCACAAACCCACCTTTGCACCCTCTTTTCCAGCTGGTCCAGGTAAGCCTTGTTCTCCAGGTGGGCCAGGAGGGCCAGGATGACCTCTTTCACCAATAGGACCAGTTTCTCCAGTTGGACCCTGCAAACAAATGTAACTAATGCATTAGACTGATGTGTTGTATCATGAAATATTAAACTTTGGAATCAAGTGAAAAGAGGTAGAAGCTGATATTAAATGTTAGTAAAAAGCACGTTGAAAATGTGTTAGAAATGTGGTAATTTATTGCAATGAAAAGTAATCAAGAAATGTTTTAATGTAAAAAGTAAAGTAAAGGAAAGAAAAGGAAAGGAAAATGAGGCAATAAGATAAGGAAATGATTGCTACTCACCTGTGGACCTACAACACCTCCAGGACCTGGGGGACCAGTTTTTCCTTGGAAACCCTAAAGAAGTGAAGATTAAAGATTACAGTTTAGAACTATTTCTTAATTTCACAAGGACATACATTGGACCAAACAGATTTTAAATACCCTAGGTATAAAGGCCTGCTACTCCCAGGTGAAAGAAAGGAACAACATCCCAGGAGAAAGCCTAAAGAGAACCACGCCTATGATGGAGGATATGGACCCTATAGATTTACTAAAGTTTTGGTTTCCTGTACAAATTGTCTCAACCTACTTAGTAATGTATTTAGAACTTAAAGCAGAACTAAACCCTTCAATTTAACAGGTTCAAAAAACAGTTATATTTTATGTAATTTAACTGTCACATTGGTTGTGTTGTCAACCAAACTGGCAAGCCATCAAATGGCTGGTGTTATAACTGATCACACGTGCAGCATCATGGCAATTGAGGATAAAACAGTGGCCAAGATGGCAGCTTTTTTGGCTAAAAATGTTAGGAGGATTTAGTTCCACTTTAACTGTACAGAAAAATTGACTCTAAGGCCTTCTAATGCATTAGTTATATCATACTGCTTCTACTTACCGAATCTCCGACAGTTAAAGTGCGTGCTAGCAAGCTGAAGCACATCTAGCTGGTGCCAAGCTGCATGTTCTCTGTCAGCGTGGCACAAAATGCAGCTTGGTATAAGAAGAGGTTAAAACCATAAACAGCAATTCATTTGCCTAAAAGTAATAGATTATGACAGCATGGCGGTAAATGCTATCAGACACATAAGGAGAGCATAGCTATTTGTTGTTAGAGAGCAATCAAATCCAGTCTGTTAATAGAGTGCAGCATAATGAGAAACACAGTGCACTATAATTTCTCATTCTACTGGCAATTGTAATGGACACACGATTCACTATCTCAGGTTAGGCAATAAGAAGGCAAAAGGGGAAAATAATTGGTTAGAAAAAACGTAAAATACAATGGCTAATCAGTAAAATTTTCCAAATAACAACCTACAGTGTTCCTGTCAATTGTGCAGAGAGGGGCAGCCACCCTGTGCCCTGGAGCATTAATTGTCAAGGCCACCAAACTAACAATTCACCTAACTGTAAGCTATAAATGTTACTCATGGGGGTTGATTTACTAAAACTGGAGCATACAAAATCTTGTGCAGCGGTGCATGGTAGCCAATCAGCTTCTAATTCAGCTTGTTCAAATCAGCTTTGGGCATAAAACCTAGAAGCTGGTTGGTTTATATGCAGAACTGTGCCAGATTTTGCACTCTCCAGTTTTAGTAAATCATCCCCAAGGTCTCAGAATAATCATGTTTCTAGAAAATTAGTTATGTTATTCAGGATTTCTGGTTTTACCCAGAAAATGGCTTTCTCTGCTATTCATATCATGTTTGGGAATCTAAATTGTGTTTAGTCATATCTTAGCTGGAGTCCTAGAGCTTCATTTACAAACCTACATTGTTTTTCACCCCAAACTGAGAATTAGCCTATGGAGATTAAAGGCAATAGGTTCACTGTAACTGAGGTGAGCATGCACTTGTAGGCTTCTAATTGGTAGGCCATACAGCCAACGGGAGTTCTGAATCTGTGCACTATAGCAGGTGGCAAACTCTCTTCAGTAGCACCTAGCCAAAAGGGGTGTAGCCTTTGTCAAGGTGCAGCATCTTTACATTGCTGACTAAACACAGCCTTGAGGTTGGCCATGTTATAAACATTTTATAGTATCTGCAAAATGTATACAGGTATGGCCATACTGATTAGGGATATGATATATATCCAGAGGTAAGAAGATAATTATATAAACATATTTACAAGAATGCTGCAGTTGCTATATCCGCTAAATATTTGTAAGCTACATAAAACTAATGGTGAACAAGCAACATGTAACATAACTGAAAGCCTACCAATCAGAATTATGTTATCTAGGGATGCTATGTTATTTAGAATGTCTGTTTATTGAAGTATTAAGCAATGCAATCTCGCTTGGCTAGCTATTATTTCTTAACATATTTGGTCCTCTGTGCATATATAATACTGTAATTATATCCCCATTCAGCTGATGGACATGAGATAATCACTGGGGAGAAAATTGCTGGTTTAACCTCACTGAGAGGCTTGTTATAGAGTTGGAAGAATATTTATTGGATATGAAAGACACCCTGGATTTCAGCAAGCTGTTAAATTAAAACTACATCTCCAGCAGTGCAGCAAATATGTGGTAACCGCTACTGAAATGTATTATCAGGTTTTGTGAAGCTGTAATGATTATGATTAAAATTATATGGATAACTGAAAAAAGCAAACACCAGAAGTAAGCTAATAAAGTAAAAGAAAGTAACACTTTTGGGGATGAAACATAAGTGATGCTATTCTTTGTTAAAATATGTATTTTATTCACTAAGCACCAGGACTCAATTAACAGCTACCTTTATATTTCTAGCACTGGTAAAATTGCAAAATTCCACTGTTAGTGGGGGTCATCCAAAGCCTTACTAATGTATAGTGGCCCCTGAGAAACAAGAATGTTATCAAGATGTGGCTGTGATTGAATTAAATTGTATCTGAAACTTACACTATTTTCATTTTGGAAAAGGTTTTATTTTCAATGCGTCACCCATTGAAGAGAAGTATCTTTTCTTTTTTTGTTCCATGGACCCAACAGGAAGTGAGATGTTATTTTTCCAAAGTAATGGAAATCTCCTTTCAATTGTCACTAAAACAAATACCTTTCCCTTCACCAAAACAAGTGAAGATTTCCCACCAATTCTTGTTCTGGAGACAACTCAAAATGTTTATTTTTTCCTACCTTCAGTTCTGGTAAAAGCAGTCACCAGGGCAAAAATTGAGAGTGAGTTTTCCCAACAGGGAAAAAGTCAGCAATAAAAATGTGTTAAGGGTCCTAACCCTTCTCTACACATTTCAAAATGAATAAACATCCGGCTTTGAGTAAACTTTAACTACTCTGAGCTCAGTTATGTAACGGTACATTGATATTCTCAAGTCCAAGACTGTATCCTTTGCACAGCTATTTGTGTACATGTAAATTGCACAACTTTTAGTTCTATCCAGCCTTTCACGATGTTATGAATCATTCTGCTATATTTAAAAGGAAACCATCATCAAAATATTAAATTCATAACTTGAAATGTTTCTCTGTATTTTTCTTGCTTTTCGCTAAGTTGTATGCTGAAATGTCTAAGTTATCCTCTTGATGAATACTTTCATAGTATAAACGGTATATCTTCTCTATGCTATTTTGAGATTGGATTTTACAGAGGAAAAGTGAATCAGACACTCAATGTTCAGCAAGACAGTCAAATGGTTTTCTAAGAATGAATGCCAACTGTTTCAACAAACACATTAGCTGGAAGCAATAAAACAGATGAATGGAGAAATTCGAAAATTCTGAATATATTAAAAATATGTGTGCCATAATATTCTTTGTATTTTAGTTGTATCATACAACTTGATACCTATGATGCTCTTGTTGCATAGTAAAGAGCACCAAAGTATTAAATGACAGACCATTATGGACAGATAAGATCATAAGAAAACAGTAGAGATCACTGTGATGATGATAGTTTCCTTTAGGAATATACAATAACCATGAAAAAAAAGCAAATTAAAGATTTTAGGTGGAGCTAAAGCAAAATAGTGATGATCCTGAGATGCACCTGCAAGGAAAGTAGTGGGTGAAAGCAGCACAGGCAACATATTCAATGAAGAAGCAAATGGTTAGTGTTATTCGCTTTCTGCCATATTTGTGAAGCAATTCTATGAACATATCTGCAGCAAATGTAATAGCCGAGCCATTAATGGCAGATGCTTTGGAGATCAATGATCCTGTATGAATTCATTATCTAGAAAATGGGTAGAGTATTGGTTCTCAAACTGTCTTTGCAAAATAGTGTATCTAGTTAAACATTCTAAAATATATACTTGAAACCCAACTTCACCATTCTACAAAACTGAAAAATATACCAAAATATTAATAGCTAAGTAAAGTCTATTTTTTATTGTAATTTGATAATTATTGCGTCTAATGTAAAATGTTACCATTTGGCTGTCTACTATAAAAATATAGACATGTCTGTTTCTACAGAAGGCTATGTCTACAAGCACTGATGTCTAAAGGTATGTTGTATATAGTCTGCTGTATTCTGCAGACACAACTTTGACTCCAATTCCCACAATAACAGTACAATGTTTAGTATCTCTCCCTGAGCACAGTCGGTACTTCAAGAGCCTTAAGCATAATTACAAATGCTCCCACCGAGGTAAACTTTGGTTTTAACACAAAGTTGATTACATTCTTGCCAAACAGTCACATGCATACATGTGTTGATTCATCAGAATTTTAATTAAACAGGAATCTCAACCCTTTCAAGGCCATTGTGGTGACTGGAGTCAGAACTACTCTAATGTCTAATTGAGAATATTCACTATGCTGTGATGCTTAATATTCTGCAAATGTACACTGATAGCCTCTATATCTTCCCAAATATTTTCCAGATCCATTTAACTGTGCTAAATTAATACAATGATATAAAACACTTTTCATCATATAATTAATTCAGCTAGGCCACTTGGAAATGGAAAATCAATAAGAGAAAAAGTAGAAAACTATTATCTTTTGATCTTAAAGGAAACCTTTACAGAGGACATACTGCCATTGCCAACTCACATTCTGCCATTGCTAGCGCTTGCTTACCATATTTACCCTCTGACAGCAATACATTGGGGTTGATTTACTAAAGGCAAATCCACTTTGCACTACACGTGCACAGGAAGTGCACATAAAAGTGCAGTTGCTGTAGATCTGAGGGGAAGATCTGAAATGAGGGGAATCTCTGCTGATTTTATCATCCAATCATGTACAAGCAAAAACGCTGTTTTTTTATTTTCCATGCATGTCCCCCCCCCTCGGATCTACAGTGATTGCACTTCCAAGTGCATTTCAAAGTGAACCTGCAGTGCACTTGTAGTGCAAAGTGGATTTGCCTTTAGTAAATAAACCCCATTGTGTCCTTTGGAAGAAGCATGCAAACAAGGATGTCTGACATTATTCTGACTTTACAGATATGTATATTTGTTCCATGTCAAGGACTCAAACCTTATTATACTTAGCTGGTCGTTGTACTAACCAAAAACTAGCATCTTCAGAACGGAATTGGCAATGGCAGCCCAATGTGTTTCTCAGTAAAGGTTTGCTTCAATCATGTTGGAAGAAAGCTAATTAAACAGCCCACAGAACTAAACACAGGTATAGCAATGAGGGTTAATTTAATCAGCAGCCTTCGTAGCCAATATATGAGTATTTACAGCTGTTTGACACCCACCCTTCTGAACTAACTTGTGTGCTACTTGCTATAAACAAGTCTAACCAGGTATGAAAACACATCTGCCTTGTAATCTGTGGTGAGTCTTCCCATACCTGTCCAGGAATGTGTAGAGAAAGTAGCTCTCAGAAAGTGACATGGGTGTGGAACAGCTGACAATCAACACAGATTAAAATACTTACAGTCTCACCACGCTGTCCAGGGTGGCCGGGCAACCCATCCTTTCCAGGAGGCCCCTTAAATAGACAAAATATAAAGTTAGAGGGTCTAAAAAAGAATTTCAATATGTTAATCAATGATAAATACAAAGACAGAATCAGATTGACCAGACTGCTACATGTGACTGCACGTTTAAAATACAGCATCATATTCTATGCACTTGACATGTACATCAATTATTTCCTGTGGTCAGTAGATCTTTAATTGCTGCTTACGGGGCAGTATATTATGTGCAAACTTAAAGAACCATTCCAAATAATATGTTAATTCAGTTGTTGAATTCATAATGCTATTAGGGATTTGCAAATAGTTCACTCAGTTTAACAAAATATGAGTCTTATATTATTTTGTCTGCAGGGTAAGAGCACTCAGTCTTAATTGAATGTGACTTTAATGTGGATCAGTATTTAGGGATGCAAAAGAACCAGTTCCTGGTAAGTCAGTTTTATATATTGTGTTGTCTAGTACACTACAACTATGTGAGTGTGTAAATCAGGGATGAATAGGAAAGTGGTGCCCTATATTTGCCTTTGAAGGTGCAATTTTTAATTTTGACTGTAATGTACTTTTATCTAATATCATTCACTGCATGCGTTGAAATCATTACAGAAATGCTCAATCTGTGATCTTTTCCTATGCATGGTCCCATACATACATATTGAATATATGACTAATGTTGATGTGTATCTTCACACTCTGCCTTAATTGAATATGCAAACAACTTTATATTATACATATTAAGATGAGAGGCAGAAAGGACATTTTTAAGCAATGTTTCTATTAAAGTCATAATTAGTACATAATACAATCCCATGTAGCATATTAAAAACAGAATGCACTGGGTAACATAAAAGAATAATAACTTTAAGGAACAGAGTCATTCTATTGCCTCTGCAGCTAACTATGCGTAATGTTCCAAGGCTATTGTCTAATTTTATTAAGTGATTCCAGAGTACCAAAGTAATTCAGAAAGGCAGCAGCAATAAATATAAAAATCTGGAGCCACTGAAGCTACAAGATCATTTCTGTTACATACACAGAGTTTGAACATTCAGATACTTACAGGGGGGCCCTTCGGTCCTGGGAAGCCAACAGGGCCCTGTGGTCCTTGAGGTCCCTGGGATGCAAAGAAAGATAATGGCAATAGTTAATAAGTGAAACACTGCAAACAGTCATTACATTCCTTATACCGGTATCAAAGAGGGTTAGGATAGCAGATGATCAATGTGCTAAGTAAAGGAAAATTATATTATAGTCAACATTTCCCTATTAGCAGTAAATTAGATTGTGCCCTTGGTACTACAGTAATTAGAGTAAATGAAAGATCAAACAACTATAATGTGTATAGCAATGAAGCAGACTGGAACACAGCAGATTTGATGTAAAGCCTTCTATAGTCTGTTCTGCTCTATTAGATCCCTGCATAGCACCATCTCCAGCAAGAATCATTGAAAGTAATAGAGAAGGTAACACAGAGAATTCAGTTTAGATATACATTCTGTAGATCAAAGTGAAGGATCTGATAGGCTAATGGTCCAGAAATCCAAGGAAAGGTACTGATTGTAAAAGCATTCACTTTGATATAGTTGCTTGACTAATAAATCACAGAATACTTAGCACCAACAAGCAAGAGTTAACCAAAGGAAATTGTAAGTGTGGTCAGAGACTGACCTTATAGTAAAGCAAGTTAATTAAAAAAGACATGTTTTTTTATCATCATATCTCAATATCTAAGCAAGTGATAAAAGTATGCTATCATCTGGATATACATCTAATTTTAGCAAGAAATAAAATGCAGAACTCCAGTTTTGTTGAAGAAAAAAAATAATACCTTTGTCATCTATAGGCATTGTGAGGATTCCTATATACCTGATTTTGTTCTCTAAATACTAAGGAAGGTCATGCCACTCAACTTTGTTAAAGCAAAACTGTAATATATTGAAGCTTACCAGTTCTGTAATATATTACAGTATACCAATTCTATATAGTCTGAAATAGAAAACTAAGACAGTCACTACATCCAAGGACTGATAAGCTGCAATATATAACATTTTTATGGGTTTAGCCATAGGTGTCCTCAGCCGTTTGAGCTGTAGGATGTGCACCCCAAAGCTCAAACACACTTGCTTGTGTGAGTATATATATATATATATATATACCCAACACATTGATCTCCCTGCTGGCACAGCTTTTATGGCAGAGCCGGTAAGAGGGAGATCTTTCCCATCTCCCCGGTAATTCTAATATGCACTAGGCTATTAGGGTGTGCCCAGGCACACTCAGCACACCCTGTGCGCACACCTATGGGTTTAGGTCTACTATAGGTAAAGAGGTAACGTGTAAAGATACACGCAATGTACCACATAAAGAAGCCCGATTTTATAGTGAAAACCATAACTACCCCCCCCCCCCCCCAAGGCATCTCTTTAGGCTTTCAGCACATTTTGAACACCAGAAATGAAACTCTTACATATTACATTTTCACTTATGTGTGGCCACATTTAGGTGCAATGTTCATTTAAAGGAAGCCCATTACATAAAAATGGAATAAAATAGCAATGATGGGACTTGAAGATTTTAAAATTGAGAGTAGCAATTCATGATTAAATGTCCTGCTCCTGAATATCACTTCTTATTCTTACCAACTGTAAATGACAATCATTAATTTCTTTGAATGCAGATTACCCAATGTTCTTAGATTAGTACTACAAAAAATTGGAGACCATCTTTGCAAGCCCAGCCTACCCACAGTCCTGGCCCTGGCTTTGGAATCTCATGGACATTATTATAATAAGACCATTTGATTTTTCAGTTTGTTAAAGCATTAGTTCACCTTTACAGAAAAAATGTAAAAAGGTGATCTAACACTGAACCCCCTTCCCAACCCATAAGTCCCTGCTGTGCTTACCTCCATAGACATTGAGCTATCAGTGAACACGCAGCTGGTCAAGCAATCTGGGGGATTTAAAATCACTGCTCCTCTCCCTTTTCTCTCTGCATTAAAGCAATTCTGATTGGTCAGTGACGTCACAGATCATCACTCTGATCCATCTCAGAAGCACTGTACAGAGAAGAGGAAGAGTGGGGATTTCAAATCTCCATACAGCTGGACCAACCGTGTAGGCACTCACAGCTCATCATCCACAGAGGTAAGTACAGCAAGGACAGGGGGAGTGGGGAGTGGGGGGGTGTACAGTGTTAGTTCACCTTTACATTTTTTTCTACATAGGCAGACTAACACTTTAAATACACCGACACCCTGTAGGAAAATGGCTTATCCTTTTTTTTTTTTTTATATATATAATTTTTATTGGGTTTTACGACAGATACAGTCAAATATCCAAGAAAACATGACAAGAGTAATCAAATGCAAGGGAGGGGGGAGGGGAGGTGGGAGGGTAAGGGGGGGGGAGAATAGGGAGGAGAGGGAAGTGGGAGGAGGTAAAACCGACAGTGAGGAAGGGGGAAGGTAAGAGGGGGAGGGGAAGGTAAGAGGGGGAGGGGAGGGGGGGATCCTTTTTTATATAGCCATACCAATATGCTTTTTTTTTGTGGAGAATGATAAAAACGGTTTGGGTTGATTTACTTAAGGCAACTAGATTGTTCACTTTGCAAAGGAAGTTGCACTTTGAAAGGGAATTTTCCCCAAAGTGTAGTGACTTCCATCATCCAATCATTTGCAAACAAAAATGTTTTTTATCCTTGCATGCAGCTGAGTATTCTTTGCAAAGTGAAATGTCATCTCAATCATTTATCTCTGGGGCACATTCCCTTGCAAAGTGAACAGCCTATTTGCCTTTGGTAAATCAACCCCACTTAATCCATATTACTGGGATGCATGAATTATGTGATTTGCCTTGGCTCAAGTCAATAAGCATACGTAAAAGAACCAGCTGTTCACCTGGAAAGTTCCAAATATGTATAATTCACCAAACATGCTGTGCCTATAAGGCAAAACCTAAATGCCTACCCCTAGCTTTAATGTACTGCACTTACAAGCACAAACATCATGCTGAAGCAATTCACGACACTTATGTTAAATAGCTGTATCCTGGTATTTCACTTCTGACACTGAAGCAAGGCTTAGAAGCAAACAAAACAAGGACTTTCATGCCTTTTATGTTTACATATGATATCACATGAAAAATAAGGGAAATTTACACTGCATGTGTAGATCACACCATTTCAAGCCGCCTTGCTGTGTTAACACACACTTCGACGTCGAGGGACGTCCTGAAATCACAATTGTGTCGTTCCGCCGAACTTTACCACACTAGATGTGTACGTCACATTTAAAGGGAATAAAAAGTACACTATAGTATACATTTGTATTTTCCGTACTTTCAGGAACAAAACAAACGAAGATTCGGAACGAAGTCACAGTCTTCACTTTATGGTCCTATGTCGATAAATTGTATTCACAGCACTTAACGAAGTCGTACTACAAACACGAACATTCACGTCATGTAATTTCGATCCCCATCCGTAAATCCAAAACGGAATATCCGTGTCGTACAAACCACTTAATATGTATAAACCT
>BLSH010520290.1:832696-844881 GCA_018402905.1 Glandirana rugosa | reverse complement strand
TTGTAACATTTTCAGCAGCTGATGTAACCACTTGTCGACCAGCCGCCGGCAGCAGGTCAGCTCTCCTGCGTAAATCACCGTAGCTGTGCGAGCGTGCCCGCAGGTCGGGCCGACTCAATGTCCGCAGGCGACCCGCGATCACCTACTACCCTCCAGCCAAATGTCCCACAGCAAGCAACTTGCTATGGGGGCACCAGAACCAAACTGCTGCTCTGTGTATCCATTTACACGTGGAGCCACTGCCCGGACCGCCCCGCCCCCTCTCTCTCCTCATTGGCTCACTGACTTTGATTGACAGCAGTGAAAGGTAATGGCGCCCATGAGGAGGGAAAGTCCAGGACAGCCAAGCCCCTTATGCAACATCACTGGATCGAGATGGACTCAAGTAATTATTGGGGGAGGCTGAGGGGGCTGCTGCACACAGAAGGTTTTTTTTTATCTTAATGCCTTTAGATTCACCTTAAATTTTCTTTTAGTGTAATCTCTATAATCATGAGCTCCATCTAGTGGCCGAAATGCTGTATAGTATTCTGAAATACCTAATTTCTTTATTAGAGAAATCAGACTCCTTTGTTTCAGGTATAGAACCTTACTTGACACGTAACAGCCAGAATGTACTCTGTTTATTAGACTGTGAAGAATGAGTATATATATATATATATATATATATATATATATATATATATATATACACATCATGAAAGGCAAGGTGATCGATGGACAATATGTGTCCCGCCTCGCATGCGTTCATTTGCAGTGAACTAAGGAAAAATATGGTCCAGATGTTACCAGCCACCTTAGTAGGGTTGGTTCTGGAACAGATTTTGTGGTCCACTTATGTCCACCAACAGGTGGTATAAATAAGCAGGAGTAGAGCAAAGGTTTGCTCTTGCCTGGGACTCAGGAAGCCAAAAACCTGAGAGAGCTGCTGAACTGAAGTTTTGCTTTGTGACTGAAACAAAAGGTTTGCATTAGGAGTTAGGAAACCTGGAAATGTTGACTAAGAGCCTGGATGGCAAAGATTTATTTTCTGTTTTGCTTGTTTGATTTTTCATGCAACCTTTTAAATAAAACTGGCTCAAGTAAGCTTTTAAGAAAAACCTGCCATTTGGACTACCTTTTTCCCAGGGAAGGTGGTCCCCATTGAGATAACCCCCCCCCCCCCACATATGGTGGATTTAGTGCCCGCTGCACTCTCCAGCAGTATGGCCATGGGTCAGGCAGACTCAATGTCCACTGGCTACCCACGATTGCCTGGCACAGAAGAAAAATGGGGAACCGCCAATGAAAACACGGCGGTTCCCCACACTGTCAGGTGGCATGTAAGAGATCTACTGATCCCTCTCACTGGGATCAGTTAGATCTCTTATGCCCCTGGCAGCCCAGCCCCCTCACAGTTAGAACACGCCTAGGGAACACAGTTAACCCCTAGATTGTCCCCTGCAGGTTAACCCCTTCTCTGCCAATGATATTTACACAGTAATCAGTTGATATTTACATTTCTGATCGCTGGATAAATGTCTTTCATCCCAAAAAAGTGTCAAATATGTCCGACATGTCTGCTGCAATATCACAGCCCCAATAAAAATCGCAGATTGCCGCCATTACTAGTAAAAAAAATAGTAAAAACGTCATAAAGTAATTCTCATGGTTTGTAAATGCGGCAACTTTTGCGCAAACCAATCAATAAACGCCAATCACAATTTTTTTTACCACAACTATGAGGAAGAATATATATCGGCCAAAACTGATGAATACATTTTTTTCTATATATTTTTTTTTATATGTATTATAGCAAAATGTATGTATGTTGTTTTTTTTTTCAATATTGTTGCTCTTTTTTTGTTAATAGTGGTGATCAGAAGTGACGCAGAGGGGATCAATACCACCAAAAGAAAGCTCTATTTGTGGAAAAAAAAGGGCATCAATTTAGTTTGGGTACAATGTCGCACAACCGCACAATTGTCAGTTAAAGCGACGCAGTGCCAAATCGCAAAAAGTGCTCTGGTCCTGCAGTGGAAAATCCTTCCGGTCCTTAAGTGGTTAAAGAAGGGGTCCGCAAGTGCTTTGCCGGTTTAACAGAAAATGGTGCGTGCCAGCTATTACCTGCAGAAGATGACACCTGCAGATGACATGGAAGTGTACCTAGCAACTACAGAATCCCAGTCATACAGTACTGACAAGCCACCCCGCTCCCAAATAATTGACTTGATACACCTCACCAAGAAGTAGCTGCAGCCAATGACTTTGCCGGGCCCTAAGATTGTAGAGGAACCCATCTCTGCCCCACCCCAGTGTCTCTAGTGGTAAAAAACTGCCCAGAGGATCCGGTAAGACTGTTCCAGGGTTTAAGGGCAAGGGGAAAAATTACAAGACTGTTGTCACAGATAATGAGACTATGGGTCCAGGACCTGGAGACTGGCCAAATAGGTCAGGAAGGTCTCTGAGGCCATTTAGAGGACAGGGTACAGAACACATAAAATGTTATCATTGCCATGCGTTAGGTCATATTGCTGCTAACTGTTCCCTAAATGATGAACCAATGCAATGTTATAATCTCTACTTGAAAAAACGCATGTCTCTTTTTGCACAGGTGGCATGTACTGCATCATGTCAGGGACACATGGAAAAACAAATGTGTGTGATTTCAGTTGAGGGAAAGCCAGTCACTGTTTTGCTAGATTCTGGTAGTGTTGTGACATTAGTCAAAGGTGATTTTGTAAATCCTGCAAAGTTACACCCTAGCACTATTGGAGTGATTTGTATACATGGTGACACACGTGGCTATCAAACTGCGGAGGTTGAGTTTGATACCCATTGGGTCACCGTGACACATTCAGTGGGGGTGGTACCCTCACTACTTCATGAAGTCCTAGTGGGGAGAGATTTTCCACACTTTTGGAGTTTATGGGAAAACAAAAGGAGTCAGGAGGACAGAGCTCCCCTGCTGAGAAAACACTGGAGCTCACTCTGGTCCCTTTTGATTGCAAAATTGAAAGGGAAACTGTTGGTGTGTCCTACAGAGGGGTAGAACCCTTTCCCTTTCTCTAATGGCTGAGGAGCAGGAGGAGCTGATAATGAACAAGAAATTATCTCTGACTCTAATAATGAGAATGGACAGAATGTGGTGCCTGACTTAGAAGTCAGAAAATATGATTTTTGTACGGAACAATTAAGAGACTCCACACTCATTAGAGCCAGAGAAAACATTAAAACGATTGATGGCAAACCTGTTGAACCCAATGTAGGGGTGTCTTTTACCTCTTAAAAAAACCTTACTGTATCAAGTGGTAAAGCAAGGGGAGGAGGTAGAGTAATTAATGGTTCCCAAACCCTATTGCCGAATGGTGTTAGATTTGGCGCATGGTCATATAATGGATGTGCATCTGGGTACAGAGAAAACTAAGGAGAGAATGACCCAGAGATTCTTTAGGCCTGAGTTACATGCCGATGTCAAAGAATATTGTGAGTCATGCCAAGAGTGTCAGTATTCTGCACCATCGCCACATTTTCGCAGTCCGCTGGTACCGTTACCGATAATTGAAGTGCCTTTTGAAAGAATTGGCATGAATCTGGTGGGACCAGTAGTAAAGTCTGCCTAGGGCCATCAGCACATACTGGTAATACTGTACTATGCCACACGGTATCGTGAATCCATTCCCTTGCATAATACCTCCGCTAAGGCTATTGTCAAAGAGCTTTCCAGTTATTTAGTCGTGCGGGTATTCCAAAAGAGGTATTAACGGATCAAGGCACACCATTTATGTCCAGAGTCACTAAAGAATTGTGTAAGCTGTACAAAATCTCCCATCTCCGTACCTCTGCCTACCACCCCCAAACTGATGGTATTGTGGAAAGATATAACAAAATGCTCAAACGCATGTTAAAAAAAGGTGGTGGACAAAGATGGAAGAAATTGGGATTTTTTGCTGCCATATCTCATGTTTGCCATACGAGAGATTGCTTCAGGCATCTACAGGTTATTCCCCTTTTCAACTACGGTATGGTAGACATCCCAGGGGATTGTTAGATGTCGCAAAAGAAACATGGGAGGGAGAGTCCATGCCTTACAGAAGCATCATTGAGCATATCTCTCTGATGCAAGATAGAATGGAGGCTGTCATGCCGCTTGTACGGGAACATATGGAACAAGCCCAGGAGGCCCAAAGAAGGGTTTGTAATCAGGGTACCACAACCCAGACCTTCAACCCTGGGGATAGAGTGCTGGTACTATTCCACAATGTTGAAGTAAACTACTAAGCTGCTGAACTGAAGTTTTGCTTTGTGACTGAAACAAAAGGTTTGCATTATCTTTGTTTTGTGGGTGACTGGGAGAAGCCCTTCACCTCTGAGTTAGGAAATCTGGAAATTTTTAGTAAGAGCCTGGATGGCAAAGATTTATTTTCTGTTTTGTTTGTTTGATTTTTCATGCAACCTTTTAAAATCCTAGCAAAGTGACAAGGTCCCTTTGAACTTATGGAAAGAGTAGGGGAAGTAAACTACTAAGTTTACCAGCCAGGGAAAAGGAAACCAGAGCAAATATATTATGTTAATCTCTTGAAACCTTGGAAGGACATGGCCCCGTGACACCTGTGGTACCCATAACTGAAACCTTGTCAGTGGCCCTACAAAAGGACATTAAAGAGTTTGTAAGAATAGAGACTTTTTCTCTCACCTACCCGGACTGACCACAGTTATATAGCATGACATAATTATGGAACCCGGTGTCCGCGTAAATGTAAAGCCCTATAGAATACCTGAGGTTAGGTGCGAAGCAGTTGCAAATGAAATAAAGAACATTTTAGAGTTGGATGTGATAGAGGAGTCCCACAGTGACTGGTCAAGTCCCATAGTGTTGGTCCCAAAGGCAGATGGCACTATAAGGTTTTGTAATGATTTCAGGAAGTTGAATAGCATGTCCGAATTTGATGCATAACCAATGCCTCGGATCGACAAGCTTGTTGACAGATTGGGAAGTGCCAGGTACATAACTACTTTAGACCTGACTAAAGGTTATTGGCAGATACCCCTAAAAGAATCTGCAAAAGAGAAGCCTTTTCTACTCCTGAGGGGTCATTCCAATATAAGCGGAGGCCTTTTGGTTTGCATGGTGCTCCTGCCTCATTCCAGAGAATGATGGACAAGAAATTGAGACCACATCGCCAATATGCAGCCACCTATTTGACCGATGTAGTCATCCACAGCCCAGATTGGGAATCTCATTTGCCCTGGGTGAAAACAATCCCTTAGGATAGCAGAACTCACTGCCAAACTCAAAAAGTGTTCCTTAGGCTTGGAGGAGGCCAAATACCTTGGCTACCTTATCGGTCGAGGGCTGATTAAGCCTCAGATCAATAATATTGAGGTGGCTCAAAAGTGGCCCTAACGTATAAATAAAAAATGAGTTTGTGAATTTCTGGGGATCACAGGGTACGTTTTATACCCAATTTTGGCACCATTGCAGCCCCATTGACAGATTTGATGAAGGGTAGAGGGTCAGTCATGATTAAGTGGAAGGCAGAGAAGGCATTTCAAATTTTGAAGAAAGCCCTTTGTATACAACCGGTGCTCGTGACCCCAGAGTTCACAAAGGAGTTTGTCGTACAGACAGATGCCTCTGATGTGGGACTGGGTGCTGTACTTTCCCAAATCAAAGAAAGAGAGGAGCACCCGGTGGTCTACCTGAGCAGAAAGCTTAACAGACACAAGAAAAACTATGCCATTGTTGAGAAGGAATGTTTAGCTATCAAATGGGCCTTAGAGGCCCTGAAATATTACCCGTTGGTTCCAGACTAGATTTTGTGGTCCACTTGTGTCCACCAACAGGTGGTATAAATAAGCAGGAGTAGAGAAAAGGTTTGTTCTTGCCTGTGACTCAGGAAGCCAAAAACCTGAGAGAGCTGCTGAACTGAAGTTTTGCTTTGTGACTGAAACAAAAGGTTTGCATTATCTTTGTTTTGTGGGTGACTGGGAGAAGCCCTTCACCTCTGAGTTAGGAAACCTGGAAATTTTTAGTAAGAGCCTGGATGGCAAAGATTTATTTTCTGTTTTGTTTGTTTGATTTTTCATGCAACCTTTTAAATAAAACTGGTTACAAGTCAGTTTTTAAGAATAACCTGCCACTTGGACTATCTTTTTCCTAGGGAAGGTGATCCCTATTGAGTTATCCCCCCACAATATATATACACTATATGGCATATATGGCATTCCATGAAAAGTGTTTGTGCCTGGTATATATGTCAACTTAATTTATGGTCACCTGTCTGAAAAGTGTGGTAACAAGAAAATTACTTTCCAGCAGCCACAACCAATGAAAACATTTTTTGTTTGTTTGTTTTGCACTTTCAAGCTGTTGTCTATAGAAATGACAGTTGGAAGCTGATTGTTTGCTATTGTTAGCAAAACATGATCTTGCCACTGCACGTTTCAGACATTAGCCCCTTTGTGTTTAGTTGACCCTTTGTGTACCTTAATAAAAGCATCTTGTAAGATTGATATATTGACAATCCTATGATGCCTTTGCCACAAATAAGATATCATCATTTACATCATCCAAAGAAATACAAAGCTCCACCAAATGTATACAAAGGTTTGTGCAGGAACGGGTTACTGTACTTTCAGCTAACAATATACTAGTGGAATACAGATTGAAGAACAGAGATTAAAGATGAGAAAATTGTAAAAGCTCTTCAAATAACAGTGTTGACAAAAGAAATAACAGAATCCAATACAAGCATCACCCATCACTTACTCTTTCACCAGGTGGGCCGGGAGGACCATCATTTCCTGCTGTGCCCTGTACACATGAGAGAAAACAGTGTGCTGTTCAGTGAACATGGAACAGAGTTAAAGACGTACGGTGTATAATATACTGGGTGTTTTCAGCCTATAATATTTAGTAATTTTCAGTATTTCAATATAAGCTAAAGAAAGGGTCTACACAAAACTATTTCTGTTTTTTGCAGAAGATGAAGGATTCAATAAACAAACCAAATATTTCTCGCTAAGACAATGGTAGGATCTCTGCGCCGGTTTGCAAGCCCTATCAAAATAGTTAGGAGGGGATACCACTTTCTTTGTTCAATTTCTATTTTATTTTATATTAAAAAATATGAAAGAAATCAAAGAGGAGTAAACCTCCAAGGTCAGATCTATGACAGGATGATCTAGCTACTGAAATTCCTAACATATATGAGAAGACAGTATGTGTAACTCCCACCCAATACATTTTTTTCATTTGGATAGGCAATTTTGGTAATATTTTATATGATACAATATATTTTGATTGATTTAATATGAAAATAAAACATTATATAATATATTATAGTGGCCTGAAGCCACTCTGAGGAGAATGATAAAACATGATAATTACCTTAGGACCTGGTTTTCCAGTAGGACCCCTTGGACCTCTAGCGCCCCGTGGACCCTGTGTGAGAAAATAAGTGAAGTCCATTAGTCTTCTTATTTACATTATAAAACTCAATCTAGTAGGCATCTAGAGTTGTAACCTAGAAGAGCACTCACCGTTGGACCTCGTTGTCCCCTTGGACCTGGTTTTCCAGCAACACCCTAGTGGAGCAGAGATACATATCTACATTATTTAATAGTAATGATGTACACCCTAAGAAACCAATGAGCCTTATGAATGTCAGACATCTTCTGATCCAGACTTAATCATCTGTAGATCTCCAGATGTTATGGAAATATAAAATGTACTGTCAAGCATATGCAAAAGAAAAGGCCTTAAGTTATATCCTTAGATGGCTAAGTTCCTGCATAAAATGTATTTTTGCATTTAATACATTATCAAAATTGTAGTATCAGCAGTAATTGTCCTATAAGAGCAGACAGAAAGAAGTACATGCTACATGATCCAAATGTTGCCTGCATGCCACTTATAAGATGCAAATTTATTGTTTGTCATGTCAACTTTAGCATTTTTTGAAAGCTCTTGTCAGGGGCATATCAAAACTTGTAAAAAAATATGAACTAGTCCATCGTTTTATCAGTCTATTTTTTTCATAGGAATTTATAAACTTGTACTGCAGCTGAATTACATGAAGAAAAATTTAAATCTCTAGTTTTTTTTTAAACAAAGAGCGCCATCATATTTTTTAAATATAGCATACCCGAGCTCCTTTTTCACCATTGGCTCCTGCAAATCCTGGGAATCCTGTTGATCCCTGGTATGAGGTGACAAAGAGAATGTTCATTATATTTTATTCCTCACAAACCTCATAACTATATAAGTTACCACAGAATACCTGTAGGGCTTAAAAGAAAAAAAAATATTAGTTTTAACACTAAGACACCCAGGGGACATTTCCATCCCCTATATTAATATAATTGTACGTGAAATTACACCACATAAACAAATCTATTGCTAAGGTAAGAATTGATTATGTTTTCAACCACCTTCTGTTCACAGAGTTTACTGCAAGAATTGTCCTAAAACAGAAATAGCCTTGTAGTTCTTGTTTTTCTAAAAGTGCTAAAGCTCCGCCAAAAATGTTATTATTACATACAAATGATGTGGCCCACACATTAAAATTCATTTCTTACCAGAAGTGTTCAGATCCGGAAAGCATAGAAAAGATTAGAATATTTCATGAAACCAGCTGAAAGTCAGCACAGTCAATTAAGGTTTTATCCTCACTGTCTCTGCTCACTTAATGATGCTCAGAAACTCAATAATACAAAGAGAACCTTTTAATTCTGAAGCCAACTAAAGCCCTTTAAACCTTATGCTAACCGGACTGTATTCAATTAAATTGCCTAAAATGACAATTACGAGACTTCAGCTGTTTCATTTTTTTGACTGTATGCAAATGATAGTTCACTTGTGGTTTCCCTGATCAACAATCTATATTATTTTTATGTTAATATTGGAAGTAATTTAAAATCCCAGCAGAGAAAAAAACGGATAACCAGAATTCACCATAACATCCATGTTGCATGCAACAAGGGTAAGAGCAATGCGTGATTACTAATACAACCCAATAAATCATATCACATTATTTTTGCAGTTCCAAACTGAATAGCTGACATTGGATACTTCACACAACTGCTCTTTCACTACATTATTTAATATTTGCAGTTGCATTTAGTTACAGTGGAACTTTAGTCAGAAAATTAAAGTGATATTAAAGTCTCATTTTTTTTAGTTAAAAATAACAAACATGCCATACTTACCTCATCTATGTAGTGGTTTTGCACAGAGCAGCCCAGATACCCCTGTTCTCGGGTTCCTCTTCGGTGATCCTAGCCCTTTCCTCCTGTTAAATGCCCCCACAGCAAACAGCTTGCTATGGGGGCATCTGAGCCGAGCCACAGTTCCCTGTGTCTATTCAGACACGGAGCCCCCTTTCTCTCCTCATTAGCTGACTGACTTTGATTGACAGCAGTGAGAGCCAATGGCACCATGCTGCTGTCTCAGCCAATGAGGAGGGGAGTCCCGGGCAGCCGAGACACTCCTGCAACATTGCTGGATCTAGATAGGGCTCAGGCTGCTGCTCACAGAATATTTTTATCTTAATGCATAGAATGCATTAAGATAAAACAAACTTCTGCCTTTACAACCACTTTAAGTCCTGCTAGATCACTTCCGGCTGTCCCCTTTTGCAGTTAAAACTATGTAAAACATTAAAATAAGTGACCATACTGTTTAATGTCTAGTTATACAATGTCTCACCCTGCTCTGCATATGCTCAGTTGCTCTCTATTTTTTTTCCTTGTTTTAAAAAAGTAGAGGCTGACCTTCTCCTTTACAGCCATCTTAGTTTATATTTGATCTGCAGCTGCTATCAGTTATGACACCAGTCTGTTGATAGTTACCCAGTTTGGTTGAGAACACAAACAAATGTGACAGTTAATGCTTCCAGCATGCCGGTAATGTAACTGTTTTTGAAACCATTAAATCAATTGGTTTAGTTCCAATTTAAGATTTACTGCTGCTTGGGGGCTCTGGGCTTCGATAAAATGGCAGCCTCCAGCAAAAATAAACAGTTACAATCATGTGGGCAATTTACAGCATACACTCATTTTGGTAGCATAATTATTAATGTGGAATATATGTTCCTTGCTAAAGAACAGTATTTTCTATCAAGTTGTTATGGGTAAAGTTCCACTTTAAATAGTGCAAACAGTAATAGTGATGTTCTAAGAGCAGTACTTCCCTAAGATGATTGGTAAAAAATGTTCCTGATATGTGATTTTGGGTTACTACATTTTCTCTGCAATTAGGACCCATGCAGCAATAACAATTTTTTCAATATCTCAGAATGGTCTAAGAAGCATCTCAAACTGATCACAATGTAAGTGAAATACACCAAAATGCACATTGCTATTTCCCATTGACCTAGGGATTGATTTACTAAAGGCAAATAGACCGTGCATTTTGCAAGTGCAGTTGGACTCTGCAACAGCATTTGTTTTGGAGTTTAGTAAATGAGGGGAAGCTCTGCAAACTTCCATCATCCAATCATGTGCACAAAAAACTGCTGTTTTTTTTTATTTTCCTTGCATGTGATTGGTTATTCTTTGCAAAGTTAAACTTCACCTCATTTACTAAGTTCTGGACAAAAGGCCCTTGCAGAGCACAACTACACTTGCAAGCTGCACAGCCTATTTGCCTTTAGTAAATCAACCCCTGAAGGACAATCAGCAAGGGTTTACATCAATTTTAGGAGATCATTGCCTACAAGTCCTATGCTAATCTTTCTCTCTGCACTTTATCAACAGTACTTTGTATCTGTTCCCTATCATGTCTACGCACATATTTCAATAGCTGTTATGAACCATGCTTTTTTATAGTGAGGCCAATAACAAAGCTCTTACTATTAGCTATTCAAAGCCAATCAACCAGTTCAGAAGTTCAGAGGCTAGAAAATGCATTATGGGTGGGTGGTTTCTATGGTAGCAAGAGACTGTATTAGTTCACTGTGTGTGAACTGCAAATGGTTGGGCTCACCCAAACCCTACCTTGACCTGAACCCAAAGCTCATCCCTATTTATAAATAACAGTCTGGTTAACGTGTCCTTTCTTTGATGTGCATACCATATATAATAATAATAATAATAATAAACAATGAATTATAAAAAATAATAGCTAAACATTCATGACCTAGGATGCTTTAGGATATTCAGGCTAATGAGAGATATGCTTTGACACCAACCCCACTGTCCAATGTATGACTTAAAAGGGGAAGTTCTGCTTGTTTGCTTCCTCCCCCCTCCACTGCCACATTTGGCACCTTTTGGGGGAAGGGGGGAACGGGTACCTGTTTTTGACAGGTACACGTCCCCACTTGCAGGAGGCCTCGCTACGGCAAGGTCCCTTGGAAGTTCATCCCCCATCCTGCTTCCGCCGCTGCCAGGCAATTCAGAAAGCATGGTGCACTTCACGCATGAGCAGTAGGGAACCGACTGCGAAACCCAGAGGCTTCACTGCCAGTTCCCCTTACAGCGGATGGATGCGGCAGCACCCGATAGCCCATTGGAAAATCGGCTGGGATGCCAACATCGTGGGATCTCTGGACAAGTAAGTGCCCTAATAGTAAAAGTCAAGCAACTTCTCTTTAAGTAAACTGGCTTTGTCTACAGTAGGCAGTAAACCAAACATTTTCACTTTTAAATATTCTGTGAGTAATGACTGTAATGGTTAGTGATAAGTGAACATAATCACAAATCACGTGAATCCTCAAACTGACAATCTTTTTATTGGCAGTATATGCATATAATTTTATCCAATCCATTAACCTCCCTGGCGTTATGATTCTGTCTGGAATTTTGTACCAAAAGCGTTGCAATTGTTTTGTAAGGAAATGTGGTGTTATGTATTATAGGCCTGCAATTCTTAGTTAAAAGAAACAAACTGATTTCAGTAATAAGAAATAATGTAATAATTTATTTTATAATCAATAATCTAATATTAAGTACTAAAACACAAAGTAGAAAATAATGTAGACCCTACAGATGATCTCAGAACAAACCAGTCCAAATTCATTCATGAATGATTCTTAACGTCCGGATATTATGTATTGTGGTGTAAAGGAATGTTTTGTTAACGTTGCGAAAACCATGTTTTAAGGTCTGTCTTAGTATTGCGGTCCCTCCAATTACCTAACCTATTTTAATATACGTATATGACGGTTATTTTTCTAACAGTCAAACTCCTAAGTGCACTA
>BLSH010520290.1:809642-820397 GCA_018402905.1 Glandirana rugosa | reverse complement strand
AAAGGTGATCCTTAACAATTTATAAAGACAAAAAGACATACATGAAATATATTTGATGAAGTGCACCAAACAAACCTGGGCTTATAATTGGATGTCACAGGTAATATTACAGCTGAAAGAAGAAGTCCTTGGTTGTGCTACGTAGGACAGCTATAACACTAATAAAGAGAGGAAGCAGTGGCAGGATTATAGTGTGTTTGCTCACATCTAATGACCACTTGTAGATGGATCAGTACTATAGTACACAGAACACCTGCCAGCTGCACAGAGCACATCTCAGGATTAAGTGTTATTAGCTTAGCTAACAAAGGAGAGCTCTGCAGTTTGTCTTGAATTATAGACGTGGAGTGTAAAGAGCCCAAAATTCCTCACATCTCTGTAATCAGCAGTCGGTGGAACTCTTCAAATAATATAGGAATAAACTTAAGAGTGCTGATGATAATACAACCAATTTTTTTTTTTCTCGCAGCCAGAACTCTGTTTTTAATGGATTTGGTTTTCACTCAATAGTGGATACAGTAATGCAAATATTGAATGCATACCATTTGAGTGAATTAAACCTGGCTGGTCCTGTCTTAAGATTTTATTGAAATCCTCATGGACCATCTAATGCTGGAAGGGCAACCAGATCAGGCTCTTATCCAGCAAGTTTTATTTTTGGTGAGATATTTTTAAAGAGTGCTAAAGAGATGCCAGCACTCTTTTATTTCTTATAGCAACACTGAGAGATCAATTTATAAAGATGATGTATAGTCTTACCACAGCCCTGCTGCTTTTCTACAACTAAATAAAACCCAGAAGATTTCTAAAGAATAGCGTTAAGTTTTACAAACTTAGTGCTTTGCTTGCTTTGGGACTCTAAAGCAAACAAAGGCTCATTCATCAAAGTAATCAAGAGAAAAAAAACAGGAGGAAAAGAGCTTAGTTAATGACTTGTCAAAGTCACGTGACAGGACCTTCCTCCTATCACAGATTGTTCTCTGCAATGTTATACAGATAACTTAAACTCACCAATTGGCATCACAAAGCTACACACAGCAGCCTTCATTTTTGACTGATATATACTCGCCTTTATAAAAAGGATTCTGAAATTGCTTCGGTTATAGCAATAACCATATTTAAGTTAACAGTTTGTTCAAGAAAAACAGTTTAAGCCCATCTCAATAAAAACAATTAGAAAATTAAATAAATTAAAAAAACTGAAGTTTCAGTTTAAAGGAGAACCAGAAAAAGAGTAGAGGTGGTTAAGGTCCTTTGCACATGGGGTGATTAGCTTCCTGCCCCATGCAAGGCCATCTTCTAATGGCACAGGAATGCACAGATGCTGCATGCATCCCCGTACCAGCATCCCATTTTAGTCTATTGGGACACGCATCTGCACAGACGCAGCCACTATGTCCCTTATATGACATGTGCAATGCAATATTCCCTATGCGCACCTTTGTGGAAATGGCTGCAGTATTGCTGGGTGCTGAAATGACGACGGGCTGCAAACCACCGACAAGTCGAATAGAGAGATGTCACCAGCACACCAAGGATTCCTCAAAAGGGTCCACAGCGTTATTTCATATGGTCACGCAGTACAAAAATGACAATGTTTTGGAGCCACGCAGGGCACCTTCGTCAGGCAAGTGTACTGACCATATTGACCATATGAAATAAAGCCGTGGACCCTTTTGAAGAATCCTTGGGGTGCTGGTGATATCTCTCTATTCAACTTATATGACATGTGGGTGCATGAGGATGCAAGTAATTACCCTGTGTCCGTGCAGCTGAGTGCCCCAAAAGACTAAAAAGGAATGCCAGGATGGGGATGCATGCAGCATCTCTGCATCCCTGTGCTAATAAAAGACATCCCTGCATTTCCTACATGGGGCACAGAGCAAATTGCCCCATGTGAATGGAGCCTTACAAAAACCGGTGCCAAAAACAGAGGAGTTGGCCCATATGTTTAAGAAAATAAAGCAATTAATACAGTTGCACTTGTCAAGTAGAAATTAATGGGCCATACACTAATGCTGTCACTGAATCTATAGTTTCCATTATTAAAGCGGATTCCCGCCCCCGACCCCTCCCCCCAGCAAAAAAATGAAAAGTTGGCAGCTACACATACTGTAGCTGCTGACTTTTAATATTCGGACACTTACCTGTCCTCGAATCCAATGATGTTGGCACCCCAGCTGATGTTTCCATTGGCTCTCGGGTGCTACTGCCACCATTTGTGGTAAGGAAAACTGGCAGTGAAGCATTTCTGCTTCACAGCCAGCTCCCTACTGCGCATGCACAAAGCGTACTGCACTGTCTGAATGGCCTGGCGGTGGGGGAAGAAGGAGGGAGGCCGAAATTCTGAGTGATATTGCAGCGGCAACATCTCTCAGAAGTAGGGATGGGTACCTGTTAAAACAGGTGCCCCCTCCCCCCTGAAAGGAGTCAAATGTGGCATCCGAGAGGGGGGGCAGATAAGCGGAGCTTCCACTTTTGAGTGGAACTTCACTTTAAGTCCTTTGTGGGGTGAGACCCATTGAAGTGGGAGGTGGATAGGCGAGACTATATGATGTGAATCCCCTACTTATTAACCTCCCTGGCGGTATTCCCGAGTGTTGCTCGGGGTGGATTTTCAGTACCAAGAGCGGTAACCCCGAGCCACACTCGGGATTGCATCGCTGGATCCAGGCAATGTTACTTACCTTGTCCCCTGGATCCAGCGATGTCTTCCCACGGTGTCAGCGTGTCTCTCCACCGCCAGATGACTCCTGTGTGCCGGGCTCCGTTCCCAACGAGCGTCGCGTCGCACGGGGACAGAGACCGGCGGGAAATTCAAAAAGTGAAACACACACAGCACATACAGTACACTGTAATCTTATAGATTACATTACTGTATGAAAACATTTCACATCCCCTTTGTCCCTAGTGCTTTGCCCAGAGCCCTGCATGCACTTTTATATAATAAATGTCATTCTTTCTGCCTGGAAACATGAGAATGTCCATAGCAACCAAAAAGCGTCCCTTTGCGTCAAAAGTGGTTTTTGATCCGCTAGAAAACAGCGATAGTAAATAAGAATCATTTGCAGAATTGAGTGATACTGATTTTTGGGGAAATTTATCATCAGAAACTGAAAGTGACGACAGCGACAATTCTGCAAATGAGCAAATTTCTGCGTTTTTGGTTTGATTACATTATTGAATACATTTTATTACTATTATATTATTATTTTTGATAATTATTTTTAGTTATTTATTATATTATAATTTATGATTTCATTTTTCAAACTTTATCATACCCAGGATGTCTACTAGACTCTGGTTTGGACAGATTTAAGTGAGTCATTGCTAAGAATTACAGGCCTACAATATAAAATGCCAAATTTCCATGCAAAATAATCGTACTGCTTTCAGCACCAAAAATCTGACATAATCATACCACCAGGGAGGTTAATATAAAGATGGTTTTACATCTGGGATGGCATCAATGTCTAGCTCATTCATTTCTACTTGATAAGCAAAACAGCTGAGTGGTGAAGCAAGTTTGGATCAGCATAGCTACTACTGATTCCACAGACTGTGAGTTAGGCCATTTACTACCGTTGGTTACTACAGGTAACAGCTCAATTTTACACCAGTTTTCTTTGCTTTAGTTTTATTACTGTAGGTTATTCCATATTTGTGGAAATAAAACACCAATAAAACGAACTACTTTTTTCATACATACAGGTTAAAAATGAAAGCCTATTTCTCAGAATTCTTACAGGAGCAGTGTACTTCCAATAATTTGAATCAACATTTTTCTATATGGCAAGCAACCAAAAACATAACTGCCTTTCTAGCTGTTTCTGTTTATGGTGAGCTCCATTACAAGCTTTTGTTCATTGTTAATGAATTTGAATAAAGAACAATTGCACTATTTCACATCTGTATGATAAAGGTTTTCTTCACAAAAAAGGCTGGCCCAAAAATGAATAATTAGTAAATAGATTTCATATTTACCTTTTCTCCTTTGCCTCCCTTCAAACCTCTTACACCATCAGCACCCTATATGATAGGAAAGAAAAGATATTAAGCCTTCATCGGTTAGTTAAAAAGCAATCAAGTGAGGAGCCATGCTGTTGATTGATTAGTTCATTAAATATAGTTTGTAGAACTACAACAATAGTTTGAGACACACAATGCAATACAAATTTGCTCTGCATATTGACTGAGGTATTTTGCAACCTTGGAAGCATGTTGACATTGGTAAATAAACAGAATAAGAGAGAAAAAGTTCAACCACTCAGTAGGAAGCTGCTCACACTACACAGTTACAATCTGTACTCATCCACTTTTGAAAGAAATGGCAACATTTTTTTGTTTTATATAGTTTTGGACAGTGGAGCAGAAAATAAGACTTCAAAACTCTCTCTCTCTTTCTCTCTCTCTCTCCCCCTCTCTCTCTCTCTCTATATATATATATATTGGTAGTTATGTTCCTCTGTAATTTTTTTTTCCTTGCTGTACATGTCAGAAGACTGCCTGATGAAACCTATGGAGCCAATTCAACATAAGGATTTTCTAGATTGTAAGCTCTAACAAGCAAGGCCCTCTGATTCCTCTTGTATTGATTTGTATTATACTGATTTGTATTGTAATTGTACTGTCTGCCCCCATGTTGTAAAGCGCTGCGCAAACTGTTAGCGCTATATAAATCCTGTATTATAATAATAATAATAATGAGGAAATTACGGGAGGAACCTTAAAGTGCACCCATACCCAGACTATGGACATTACAGTATTTACATATTTTAAACACGAGTAAAATAGTTGCAAAACCACTTTACTGACCTCTGTAATTGCATGTACAGTAAGACATCAAATTATAACCATGAAGTCTTGTAATGTGTTTTTAACAGCTTACAACACCTGCTGTTTGTTTACATTAGAAAGCTGGCAAGCTGTCATGATTCTGCCCTCTATGAAAATTAGGGGAATGAGCTTTGATTTCAATTCCTATATTGTGAAATGTTAAGAATTATTTTTCCACAATGCTTATATCTACAGTGGAAAAAAAGGGCTTGATTTAAAGTGATTATATTATTTGTTACGTATATGTAATACGCATAGTTTGGGTACAGGTTCACTTTAAATAGTACACTGCAATATAACTTAAGAGCAGTTAAATGTTCAGAACAGGGCATTAGAGAACTATTAAATACTATCCTCTCTACATGATCCTGCTCCCTAGAATTGGTTTGATTCTATATTCATATACGTTTTGTTGTTGCCAGAGAGTTATGCTGCAGAAATACAGGCGGGTAATGTTCATACATAATTCCGGATTTTGGACTACATAACATGCAGGGCAGAGTGATGAGTGTGAATGTACATTTTTTCATTTAGGCAGAAGATAAAATGTATATTTATGTTTGTTTCTGCTAGTCTTCAAAGGCCCTTAAAATATCAAAATAAATATCCCATATTAATAACATCAAGCAAATGAAAAAAATTCTGAAACCACATCAATATTTAACTGACATACCTTGACACCACGAGGTCCAGGATAGCCAATAGGACCTTGAGGACCAGTGGGACCCTAGAAGAAAAGTAATTATTATAATAACAGAGGTAGACGTGTAGTTTTAGAGACAGCTTAATAAATACACTCACTATAGTTAAGTAAAGAATTATATATGTGTAGATGAAAATACACGGAATAACACAATGCTGACCACATTACATTTAAAATTTTCGGTATGTATTAGCAGACCGCTGATAGCAATTTTATCCACTTCATGTTGCAAAATGACTTTCACAGTCCTTTTTAAGAACATGTGAGGCTTTCATTTTATAGATTTTTTTTACAGTAGATACTCTGCTTGAATTTTTCCTTTTCTGAACAAACAAATAAACAACATGAACATATCATGCTTTTAGCGTTTTTAGCATATTTAATGCATGACCTTTTTGTAATAATTAGTACTATTTCAAATATTTTCTCCAACCTATTTTCTCCTACTTGTACTGATTACAAAGACTCCAAATGTGTATAAGTATTGATTCATATGCTACTGATAAGTGATCAGAGAGTTTTACACTTTTTCAGATTTTAGCATTAGACTGTGGGGTTGATATACTAAAGGCAAATATGCTGTTAAATTTGCAAAAAAAAGTTCACTTTGCAAAGGAATTATTCCCTAAGCGTAGTGAATGGGATGAAAATTCACTTTGCATTGAATACTCATTTAAATTAAAGATAAAAAAAGAGTATTTTGTTTGCACATGATGGCTGATGGCAGTCAGCAGAGCTTCACCTTATTCACAAAGCTAAAGCCCTGTACACACGGGCCGAATGCCGGATGACATCGGCCGGTTCAATAAAAAAAGTCCAACATTCGACCCATGCGTATGGCAACCTAAGTCTTTACTGTGTGGATGTAGACTTGTTGACCAAATTGGGAAGAGTATCAAGGTTCGTTTTGGTGCTGTCTGGGTCATTTGAGGATGAGGGGTGGTAACTTACTATATTATAGTTAGTCACACCAAGCCATGTTTCTATTTATGGCCAATGGGACTGGCCACTGAATTCAACTTTTCCTTTAACTGAGTCATCACTGTTTGTGGTTCCCTATGCCTTTATTCTTACCTGAGGGTAACAGAAGCCAAACCAAATGCAATAAAGTAGAAAGTTCAATGAACAACATTAGCCCAAACCTTTTGTTTAGTTTTGGATAGAGCTGTGAAGTGTTTGAAACTATGTTGTGTTATATTGCTGTTTTTGAAACTATTGCAGAGAATTTTTCTCACTTCCTGTATGGTCACCAAAGCAGACAGGAAGTAAGCAGATTCTCTCTAATGGGAGCACCCACAGTAATAAGATATTATTTTAGAAGAAAGGTAAAGGTTAAAACTTCTTCCAGGTCGGTATCGCTGTATGTGTTCCTGTTGGGGAGGTCTGTTCACTCCTTGTATGATTAACAGAACAGGAAATGAGGCAAAATCTTTCCAGCGATGCTAACATTAGACCTATTCGCACTAGAATGGGAACACATATTTACTCACATACACAAGGGCTCGATCAATGTATCGGCCCAGGAAAACGGGTTCAAAATGTATTCCGAATGGTACCGGACACTGGACAGACTGCATAAAATCTACCCATCGGTCTCCCAAAAGTGCTGGAGATGCAACGACGAGGAGGGGACACCCCTCCACATCTGGTGGTCATGCCGGTTGATACAACCCTTTTGGAAAGAAATTCATGACCTTATTTCCAATATCCCAATTTCTCCTACACCACACTTCCTTACCACAAAAACAGTACCACAAATCTTTAGCTTTACATCTAGTCAATGCGGCCAAAATGTGCATCCCCCTACATTGGAGGGCCTCAAAATTCCCCTCGGTGGAGAAATGGATCAAAAGGACACAAAAAATAGCAGAATTAGAAGATCTGCTCCACCAAGCCAGAGACTCCCCGGGGAAATTCTACAAAACTTGGGCATGTTGGCTAGAGTTTATTAAAAGGCGGGAAGGCTCACCACCAGCCCCCTAATGCGAAGCTACGGGTGGGGTCCCCCTATTGGGGGCGGCGAGAGGCAGGACCTCTCCCTGCTCTGTCCTCACATTTCTCTTGATGACACTTTGGAGGCTCTTCCATTCTCTCTTTCTTCTCCCCTCACTCAAATCCATCCTTTTCCCCACATTGATGTGATGTATCCCATACCGTTATGATTATCCTTACTTATATAACACTCAACTAAATAGTAATCTTAAAAAATGAATCACCTAAGGGTGGGATGTACCACGGATGCCCAGATCCAGATGCTGGGATGCCCAGCCTTGAACCGAGGCATGAGTACCCCAGCCAGTAAACCAAGAAGAACCAATATATCAGACAGATGCGCCTCTGCCGGTCAACAGAGTGATCCCATTTGGGGTGGAAGGCAGCTATAGGGAACACCCGTACCTTCTCTTAACAACCCTAACATACACACACAGGTTAATCTATACCCCCCCCCCACCACCACCACCACTCCAGATTTTGATAGGAAAGGTTCACAGTGGATGAGCAGAAGATGACTACTAAGCAGCCTATTACTCCCTGTACATTTATCAGTAGAAGTGTTTTAAGTGCATATATTAGGTGAAGGGAAGCTCTTTCCTTCTCCGGATCAAGCAAATCGTTAATCATAACACCCTGCATTGACTTATGTTTTCCACCCGTTCTCCATAGGGCTAGTTAAAACATCTGGAGAGGAGGAAACAAAAATAAAATCATTCCAGGTTGTGATGCCTCCACCCATCCGTCAAATGCACCCTTGTGGGGTGGGCGGATGGGGGGGGCATGCCCAACTATACATGGAGAGGATCTTGAAGTTCTATGTATTTAATAATTTAGTAATCTCTCCTGATATAGCCACGTGGATTAGTAACATTGTTGTACTTAGCTAATTCTGTACCCCAGTCTAACTATCCTCCTATGTATAATGACGGGAACTCCACCCGATAACCGTTTGTATTCATATGTCTCTTTTGTTATTTACTTCAATAAAAAGATTGAAACAAAAAAAAATCTTCCCAGTGATATCAAAGCTAGGGAAAATTGACAGAGGTTATTAACCTTCTGAACTCCAGCCAAAGCTTAAAAACACATGGCTGTAGTTAAGCTTTAATCTTTTCTTAACACAGGTAATTTTCAAAAAGAATGTTACTATACAAGCTGCAGGTGCAAAGGAGATGGAAAATCTTAAAGACTAAATCATCTCTTGCATAAACGGGCGCTTGCAGACAAGGGGCCCCAGTAGATTAAAATTCAATGTGCTTTTTGTACAAATATTGTTTAATGCAAATGCCATACTTTTAGGTAATTTTGTCATCCATGTAGCCTAACTGAAACACTTCCAGTGTTAACATTCCCACTTCCTGGCTGACTTCCATGACATGGCAGTTGTTGGGCACTCATCCTGCAATCACTGGAGTCAGTATGCTTCCTGATTCCAAAAACTGTGCATGCACAATCCATGCTCTCCTGTCACAGCAAAGACCCTCCAGTTGCATCAGGATTCTTACACTTCTGTAGCCCTGTTCTATCTCATACCCTGGACTACAAAAAAAGGCTCCCGAGCCTCCTCCTTTGATGACAATTAAAGAGGTTACACTTTAAGTGTCATCAAAGAAGAAGTTTCAGCGGCCATTTCGTTGTAGCCCATTACAAACAGCACAGTGCATTTTAAACTACTGTGGCCCCTTTCCTGCATGGGCCAGTTTATTTAAAGAAAGAGCGTAGCCTTAGTGTATTCTGAACCTACATTACCTGATGTCAAATTTGCCATATATTAGGGGCTGGATTTTTACTAACTTTAAACATTTGATGCATCTATCAGAAAGGCTTTGAAATATTAGAATGGAAAGTGACCAGCTAAATCACAGCAGCCAGTCAAAATTAAGTTTTATTATGGCTTTAACATTAAAGCCAAAAACAGTAAATTTAACATTGAATGCCTCATATATATATATATATGTTAGCGAGAAAGCTTTTTTGTGCAGTTCCACGTATACCAATACTGTACTAGTCTGTTTTGAAACTTACCGCAGCTCCCTTTTCACCTGCAGGCCCTTCCTTGCCAGGGTGACCCTGAGAGACAAAGCAAAATGAATTATGTTAAACAGTGATTTCTGACACCAGGAAAAAAATTTAGTGAACTGCTAATGCTACTTAGAAAACTATTAAGATAAAGTTTGCCTAAAGATGTATAATCTGATAATGTGTTGCCTTCCCTGGTTCATTCTCTTCCCCACAGTAACATGTTAATTACATTTACAAATAAAACTAGAGTTGCACCGATACCGATACTGGGCATTTTCAGATTATTGGTAAAAATGCCATGATACCGGAAACCGATACCTTCAGTCTCTGTTCTTTCAATTGTCAGCGGGAATTCCCCGCTAACAACTGAAATGTAAAGAAAAAAGTGCTAGCAATTATTGGTTGTTAAGGAGCAGAGCCGCCGCTTCCTTAACAACCAATCACATGTCCTCAGGATTTCCCCTCTCCGCCTCCTCCTCCCCTCCCACCAGCTGTCATCAGGCTCGGGCTCAGGCAGTGGCAGCACTGTGACAGGGCAGTTGTGTGTGGGATGCTCCTTCAGACAGATAAGGCTGATGTCACGGTGAGTTTGCTGTAAGCTGTGTCCATAAACCATGGCCGAGTGGGGTGGGAGATGCCGGCTGTCTCCAGGACCACGGGACCTGCTGGAGTTAACTTTTTAAGTTAACTAGCAGGTGATTGGTTGCTAGGTGGTACTAGCAACCAATCATTAGCTTGTTAACATGAAAAATTATCTCCAGCAGTTCCCGCCCTCTGTTCAGACTGCTCTCTGTGTCTCCCCCTCTGCGTGATCTAAGGTAGGAATTAGGAAAGGGCAGAGCTATGTGCCTGTGTAATATGGGGGGGTCCATGTAACATGCTGGGGGTGTTCTTTGTAACATGCTGGGGGGTTTATGTAACATGCTGGGTGTGGGGGGGGCTTGTGTAAAATGCTGGGGGGTGGAGGTCTTTGTAACATGCAGGGGGTCCAGGGTTTGGGTGGGGTGTCTGTGTAACATGCAGGAGTCTAGAGCTGTGGGGCGACTGTGTAATGTAAAGAAGTCCAAAGGTGCGGGGTTTGTGTAATGTAAAGGAGTCCAGAGGAGCTGGGGTTTGTGTAATGTAAAGGAGTCCAGAGGTGCAGGGGGTTGTTTAATGTAAAAGGGTCCAATGTAATGTGTTTGGGGTCGAGGAGACCT
>BLSH010520290.1:795028-809454 GCA_018402905.1 Glandirana rugosa | reverse complement strand
CTGCATAAATACATAGATGTGTATAAGAGACAGGTGTAATGTAAAGGGGCCCCAGAGGTGCAGAGGGTTGTGTAATGTAAAGGGGATGCAGAGGAGCAGGGGGCTGTGTAATGTAAAGGAGTTCAGACATGCAGGGGGTTGTGTAATGTAAAGGGAATGCAAAGGAGCAGGGGGCTGTGTAATGTAAATGGGATGCAGAGGAGCAGGGGGCTTTGTAATGTAAAGGCACCCAGAAGTGCAGGGGGTTGTGTAGGAGCAGGGGCTGTGTAATGTAAAGGGGATGCAGAGGAACAGGGGGCTGTGTAATGTAAAGGGGATGCAGAGGAGCAGGGGGTTGTGTAATGTAAAGGAGTTCAGACATGCAGGGGGTTGTGTAATGTAAAGGGGATGCAAAGGAGCAGGGGGCTGTGTGATGTAAAGGAGTCTAGAAGTGCAGGGGGTGTAATGTAAAGGGGGTGTTGAGGAGCACCTCCCAAACTACCCCTTTACCTACTCTTCCTAGGTGATAGGTATCGGTAATTGGTATCGGCGACTACCAAAGGTAAAGTATCGGTACTCGTACTCGGTGGCAAAAAAGTGGTATCGGTGCAACCCTAAATAAAACCTTTTCATTGCCATTAGATATCTTATTTTAGCCCCAATAATAACATCACTGTGTCTCTTTGCTTATGCAAATGTAGAAAGACCATGGATGGAGGGAAGGGCTGGCAGGGTATTGTACATAGCTTCCTCAAAATATCATCACTCTCTGCTTCAGTTTTCCTCTTAAGAACCTCCAGCCCAAGTGAAAGCAGAGGGCTGGCTTTTGGGAGGATTTATACAAATACTAAAATGCCTAGATGGGCGGATGTCAGTCTGGAGAAGAGGGCGTTCATAGGCAAACTGCAATTGCATGTCCCCATATAACAACTCCATGTCATGATGAGCCTCAATAATTGAAAGAAATAAAATCTAATGAATGAAAGGAGTGGGCCAGGGACATTAATTCCGGGGAGGAAATGAGTAGCTGATGCTGGATAGCCAGGAAATGAGGCAGGCTCTATCTGACTTGCTACAGGTTCCATGCAAAACTAGTCTTGCCATAGATGATTCACTTTTTTCCAATCAGCCAGAGGGCTCATTGAAATATAAAAGAAATGGCTTCTCCCATCTACAAAAGTGAGGTGGATGGAAAAATCTTCTCCACTGTGGTATTGTATTCTGACAGAAGGGACTCCTCTGCTGTCAGAATACACAAATCAGCACAGCAGCTGAATGGCTGTAGCCTCTGAATGAATTAACATTTTCCAAAATGACATGAGTCAAGTGTTTGATTGACTTCTTTCAAGTGGGAATGGCCATGGATGGAATGAAATTCGACAAATTTTGATTCATCTATGACCAGCTGAAAGGTAAGTCTGGAGTTCAGCTTTAAGTTTTCCTAATCCGATTATCTGTTATCCATTGGAAACCAATTTCACAGAGCTACTGCCATAATGGTTTGTTTTCAAAACCAATTCTGTACAATTTCCTTTCTCTTTGCTGTATCTCCAACCAGTTTTAAACATCCAAGCCAAATTTTAATGCCATTGATGGTTACTCAATTGGTCTGTGAGAGACAAGAAGGAGCTTGCTGTGGGTGTATTTAAGAACATTGCTGATTATTACAGACAAGCAAAAAAGGGGTTTCCACCAGGAAACACCAGGTTGTAAACAGAAGACTCTACAGTGGACCAGTGCACTAAACTGCCTAGTTCGAAAAGTCCTGAGCAGCTAGAGTATGTTCCCTATGTGCATTGTAATGCTTGTTTTTTATTTTGACTGGAGTATAACTTATAATTATTTTAGGATTTATATGCCCCATGTTCACCTTTAGAGAATGAAAACATTACATATTTATATTAAATGTAATTTTTAAATTATGTTCTTAACTTGCTGAGTACTGAGCTAACTGAAGTGCAGTAACTCCAGCTCAGTGCACACTACATTTATCTCTCCATGGGGGCTTTTTATGACAAATCAGAAAATTGCACAGAACAAATTATATTGCTTATTTCTAGATTCTGGCTATATTAATATAATGGTTCTTAGATTTTTGTGATTAACCCATAAAACAGATAAAACAACTGGGCTTGATTCAGAAAAGGTCAATAAACATTTTGTTAACTTTATATTCATCACTATGCATTTTTGTTCATTGTCATTTACTTACTTTCTGGCATTAAAAACAAAATGCAACATTCATAAAATCAAAGTGGAAAATTAGGTTTAATAAAATAGGCATTCAAATCTAAAAATGTTTCTCCAAATAATTGTGTTCTGCAAATCTTTAAAAAAAGGCAAAAATGTATATTGTAGATATAAAGGAATTTCTCAAACATTCAACAAGAAACATTTTGGGTATGGATATTTTACTTTGTTACATTGGTCCAGCTTGTAACTATGTATATACCATACCTGTGGGAGCCCTGTAGAAGATGAAATTCACTGTACTAGACATTGCTACTTCAGTGATCTCCACTAACTTTCAGGTCAAGCAAAGCAAGACTTTGTTAGAGACAAGGGGATTGAAAAATCTCACTACTGTTGGATTATGTTCCACTGCAAGGGATAGAAATGGACAATATTTTTGTATTTACTTACTGGGGGGCCATCAGATCCAGGTAATCCAGGCAGACCAGGCTTTCCTTGAGGACCCTACGAATTAAGGCAAACAGATTTATTAAAGACTTCTTACATATCCCATTGAAAGTATACTCAATAGATATATAAAATTGCAACAAAGACTAATCAAGAAATAATTATTATATCTCATAAACACATACAGTACAAAACCAGAGCTAAAGATGTTTCCTTGTTTGTTAAAAAGGTAATTGAACTGTAATACTGCGGTTGATTTACTAAAGTAGTAGAACATAGAGAAAAGTGAATTCACACTTTGCATGGGAATTTTTACTTAGCTTAGTGAATGTGGTGAACATTCATTTTGCAAAGAATACCTAATCACGTGCAAGAAAAGCTGAAAAGGTGAAAAAAAAATAGATTTTTGTTTGTAAATGATTGGAGAGTAGAGCTTCACCTCATTCACTAAGCTAAGAGAAAACTGCTTTCCAAAGTAGAATTTTCACATTGCTAAGCAGTGTTGGGTGAACGGTTCGGCCCAGGCATGAGTTTGGGATGAACATTGGCTGTTCGGCCTGTTCATCCAACATTCCGAATTTGCAGGGTGTTCAGTGGGTGTTCGCCCTGTCAAACCCCCTGCAATGCAATGGTAAAAAAAAAAGAAAAAAAAAGACCCTTATCCGGGTATGCAGCCTAGCAAGTAAGGAAAAGGGGGGTGAGTGAGCACCCCCCCTGAACCATACCAGGCCACGTGCCCTCAACATGGGAGGGTACTTTGAGGCAGGGGGGGCATTGCCCTCCCTGCCCCAAAGCACCTTGTAAATTGGGTACCAGGTTAATTTGGTATCTATTTGAATCTTGATGTATTCTTTAAGATAAAATACACTGTTTTGTCCCAAAGAATATTAATGGTATGTAATGCAGTAATTCAAATCAACCAAATTACAGTATTATGTTTCTAGTTGCTGTGGATTACTGTGCATTATTCTTTGCCATATTGAATTAGCTCTATAATTGCATTTTTTTAGAATCTATAGGAAATTAATGGGTTAAAGAGAAAATTTACCTTACTACTCTAGCCCACAGGCATCTTTCATTCCAGTTCTGGGGCTTATCCGAATCTGGAAGCCCCTTTAACAAAGGGGCCCCCAGATCCACAAGTCATTTTAAATTTGACTCATTTTTTTCTTTAAATATTTCATTTTTGCTGAAGCATGTTCTATGCATGCTACAGACATGACACTTTACAGGAAGACTAAGGGGACTCTCCAGCCACAATATTTAAAGGTTTTTTTTTGCTTTTATTGTTGCACTTTATGCATCATTAAAATCACTGCTCCTAAAAAAACAATAGTTTTTAAACATTTGTTTGCATTGATACATGTCCCCCGGGGCAGTACTCGGGCCCCCATACCCCCTTTATGGCCAATTACTTGCATATAAGCCTTCAAAATGGGCACTTTTGATTTTTCCTGTTCAGCTCCCATAGACTTCAATGGGGTTCGACATTCGGGTTAGAACTTTTCCTCTGTTTGGGAGTTCTTCTGTGAAACAAACAGGGGGGTGTTTGGCCCATCTCTATTGCTAAGTGGGCTACACTCCTTTAGCAGTCAACCCCATTGTGTGACCTATGCAACTGACTGCCATGACATTTGTGTCTTTTGTAATATATAAGTTGGCTTTTAAGCTTTGTGTATATAGTGAGATCTAAAATAGGTTCCCGGTAGACATTCCTAACGCCCAGGGAAATTCCAAACACCAATTTCTAAATGATTCCAAGGAAACATGGTCATTAATTTGCTCTTTTATAGTAATGGTACCTATACAGTTTGACAAGCTCTGATGCTGCAACAACCATTCCTTTAACATTTTTATGTTTGCACTGGTACATGGTCATTAACCCAAAAATATTTGTTTACACAACATTGATTCCTAACCCCTTCATGACCACTTAACATTATGTGCTGTGGCAGAAGGGTGGACTTTAATGCTCACTTCAATGTGTTGCTGGGTGGCCATTGTTTTAGTGCTTATGTGCTCACCGTGCTCTCTTAGCACAAAGACTGAGCTGTCATAGATAGAACTCTGTCCAACTACAGATCAGGAGTCAGTTGGACAAACTTCTGTGACAGTGGTCACATGATTTCAAGCAATTCCCACCCCCAGGGTGCTCTGACCCGTTTTAAAAGGATGCCAGGGTAGAAAGGAGTTATTTATTAAATGATTGCTCAGTCCCTTGGAAACAACATTTCACATGCATAAAATTAATAATATAACTTAATGTAAACTCATTATAAGCAAGTATATCTAGATATAATAGATAAGTCATATGTTCTGTTCATCGTGTTGGTGGAACTTTGGACAAGTTTACATTTAAATATGTATTTGTTTTTAACAGTGAATAAAAAAACAAAAATTACAAAAAAAAACTATTCTTACTCTGCCTAGGGCTCACAAACCCTCATCAAAGTATGCAAACACAGAACCTATGCAGTGCTTTCCTTCATCCTTGTCCTTAAAATAACCTTTTTGTATATAATATGTTTTTAAGGCACCACAATCTCCATTTTTTTACCTCTATTTGATAGTATTGGTTGATAGTATTGGCTAATGTTCCATGTTCGCATGCAGTTTGTGAAATGATATGAATTAGGCCCATTCTACATCTACCCATTATACATATTTTCAGACAATTGTTCTAAAGAACAAGAAACACAATCCCTTTTGTAGATTGTACTATAGTATTAGTGAATGAACAAATGCATTGATAGCACATATTTAGGCTTTGTGTATATAATATGATGTAGTGCATATTTTCTCCACATCTGTTAATGAATATAAGTAAAAATTATTTCCATTCATGTCTTAATGTTTGGTTTCCCAGTTTAGATAAACAGACCAGGCTCTGACCCTACCTTGTCACCAGGGGGACCAATGGGGCCTTGTGGACCAGGAAGACCCTGCAAAGAAAGAAAACATTATATATCAGGATCTCATTCATCACTTTGAGCTGAGAACAGACCTGCACTTCATAACATAGCCACACTGTGCCGCATTCCTGAAGCCACACTCAGCAGCCAGAAGTCAGCTGTACAAACCCTCATTATTCTCGCACTCACTCTAGAGGTCTCCACACTGGGAAGGTGCTCTCTAAGTAATGAAATTTGTTTTATACATTAGTCTCTACATGGCAACATTTTATTACCACTCATTAATAAATCAATTACTAAAATAAATCATATTTCGAGATTTTGCATATGCTGACATTTTTTTATTGTTCTGCATAAATACATATATCAATCAATATATGGCTGTTAAAAATGACTGTTAATCTTTCGGGTCTGATATGGTAAATTGTTATTTATTTGAATGTTGTCTATATCCACATATTGATGTATTCTTTAAGATAAAATACACTGTTTTATCCCAACGAACATTAATGGTGTGCAATGCAGTAATTGAAATCAACCAAATTGCAGGTTTCTGATGCTTGTCGATGTGGATTACTGCACTACTCACATTCTTTACAATATTGAATTAGCTCTATAATTGCATTTTTTTAAAAATATATAGGAAATTAATAGGTTAAAGAGAAAATTTTCCTTACTGTTCTAGCCCACAGGCTTCTTCCATGCCAGTTCCGATATTTTTAACCAATATCACAAAGAAAATCCTCTTCTTTGATTATGTGACTGTATGCACCTTTACTGATGTCTTCCCATACAATGCAGCCACCCCTGATCTGCCCCTTATTCTAGATGTATTGGGGGGGGGGGAATAGTATGGGGGTTTTGTATGGTGACAAACATTTAGCTTTAAAGTGGTATGTTTGTATGTCTAGCTAAATGTTTCTGCTATGATATCATTGTCACTGTAGTAGTGAAGTCAAATCTCTCTAACAGAGCCCAAAATAACAGTAAAAATGCAACAGAGGTTCTAAAATCAGCAAAACGGATTCAAATTGCTTTCTATTCTAGTAGTTTATTTGACCAGGTTAGTAGAATGGTTGTGTTTCAATTTGTTATTTCCTAATTTGCTACCATGCAAACCTATAAAGCTTCCTGAAGCTGAAGCCTTCTTTTCCTGATGCTGAACAGAAAGCTTTATCAATATATGAAGATCACGTTTTGTCTCCTTTAAAAATAAAATGCAACTAAAATGGTTTAGTAATAGTAAGGAGCCCTTGTGTCTCCTAAAAGTAATAAAGTATGCAAACTATATGAAACATATTAACAAAATGAAAGCTACACTCCAGAGAACCGCTAAATACACAGATTAGATACATACTGTAAATGATAACTGTTTTATTGGGCAAAACATTTGTATCTCTATGTACCCATTCCTGTAATTTACATAGCTCTGCCAAACAGCACAGTTCATCCAGTAGGGCAGAGGACCTGATCTTTCTCTGCTGCATTTTGACTTTCACTTACAGGTCACTCCTCACCCCCATCCTGTGACTGTACAGGAAAAGAAGAAGCAGCATACCAATGAGCTCATCAGAATGCTCCTTGCAATGCAGTACACCTGATTGGCTCATTGTGCTGCTTCTCCATCCACCTCTCTAAGCTTTGCTGTATAGACTATAGTGTAGACTACAAGAGTAAAATACCAAGTCAAATGTAGGTACTTACACTGCTTGTATGTTACAATAAATACATTTAATGATATACAATTTATTATAGTACTCCAATATTTTTGCCTCCTAATATATGCCTGTGATTGTAAAGTGTCACATTAAAAACATGACACTTACCTCTTCTGTGCAATGGTTTTGCAGGGAGGCCCTTTTCTCATGGCCCCTGGCTGGCACTCTTGGCTCCTCCTCTTCTTAGTGTGCCCTCATAGGAAGTTGCTTCCTTTGGGGGCCCATCTTTGGGCTCGCTCCCATGCCACACTGCCTGCATCCATAGATACAGACAGTGTGGTTCAACCCCATACCTCGATCTCTGCTCACAGAATTTGATTGACAGCACAGCACTGGCTCAAGATAGGACTCAGGTAAGTATAAGGGGATGAGGGAGCGATACAAATATAGGGAAATTTGTCAGCCTTTACAACTAATTTAAGGTCTGGTAATGGATGAAATATTGTTGTAAATCTTTAATAACAAATTAGAACAAGGCCTGCTTAATTTGGCTGGATGTGTAATTACATAATGGATCAATTTAATTTATTCCCAGAAGGTGTTTTCACTGTTTGTATAAAGAATATTATACAGTATTACACTTAATATTTTAGAAAATTTGCATATAAGTATTGTGACAGATTCAATAAGAATCTCTCAGGTAACGCCATCAACTCTACTTATATTACTACACTCACCTGAGGCCCTGGAATTCCTTGTTGACCAGCTGGGCCAGGTTCTCCTTGAGGACCCTAAAGAAAAAGACATGACAAGGAAGTTATAAATAGATCAATGAAGATATACATTTTGTTTTACGGCATGATGAGATTCTTATAGAGCAAAAGGTATTAATCCATAAAAAATAATTTAAGCAGAAAAGTACTAAGTCAACCATTAACAAATCATTAGAAAAACACTGAATAGCAAAAACAGTACTGCAATTAGTTGAAAAATATTGATGAAAAAATTGATCTTTTAATTAGTTAATTTAGATTTTCTTCTCTAATTTCTTTGCTCACGACAGAATTCATAAACATAACCAGTGTTTAACAATACAGACATTCTATATAAAGTTAGATAGATGTGTTAATAGGAGCATTTAAAACATAGTGAAATTGCATTTTGAGCCAGCAGTTATTTACGGTTGGGTACATTTTCAGTATAAATGTATTGCTATCCTACTTAATCCTTTCAAATGTAGAAATATGCTTATTAATATCTAATATTCCAAATAATAGGGTACATTTTGAAGTCATGTATTATATTACATTGGTTTTTAGGTTTGTTATACACCACAAAACTCATCATTAGAACTTATATTCTTTTGTTAATCAAGTCTTTAGATTCATTTTCATGTTTCAATTTTTATATTCATGGATCCCATGTAAGCTATGATTTGCAGTAATGTGCCAGTGCACAGCTTTGGTAACATTAAAACCTTGTATTATGTGCAAGGTTTGCAGGCTCTCTGTTAGGATAAGTGGACAAACATTTTATTTCTTGCCTTAAAGTCTGCCCAATGACAGTATTTAAGATCTTGCTGGTGAACATCCAGGCTCTTTTCTCTAAAATGCTTTAAAGTCCTTAGAGTGTATGAAACTCCCTTTGCTGGATTTTCCAGTAATTAAAATAAATACGTCAAAGGAAAATCAAGCATCAGGATTCACATAATGCCCTGGAATTTAGACAGAGTAGCAGAAATGATGCCCCCCCAATGCAGCAAAGCTTTAGAAAAGAGATTGTGTGACTCAATATGTGTCTCCATATTTATTGAAATATCTATTTGAATGCCCTGAAGTTTGAAAGAAAGTTCATATATGTCCAACAATCCTGCCACACTTAAAAAGGTCCATAGGAAGGTCCTTATTGTTGCCAACAATTCAACAATTTTAAACATTCATTGCAATATTCCTGCAGAATTGGGCCGTGTACAGGGTAACTAGCTAGCAAAAATAAATGCATAAAACCACTGTTGTTAGTGAGACATTTGTCTGTTTACACCTAGCCATTAGCCTTTATTGACCCAACTTGCTGAATGCTGGAAATACTTCCAACTCAGAAGTGGGGAAAAAAGGGAAAGATAGGAGTTTGGAGAGGGCAATGGAAAGATGAGGAAAAGAATAGAGGGGTGAAGGGTGGAGCAGAAAGGAGGGGAGGAAGAGGACAGGAGAGAAGAACACAGGTAAGGAGAGGAAGAATGGGAAGAGGAGAGAAGAAAAGAGGAGGGTAGGGAAAGGGAGTGGAGAGGGACAGAGGAGTAAAAAGGAGAGGAGGAGATGGAAAGGTAGAGCACAGGAGAGGAGAAAATGGGAGAGGACAGAGGAGAAGGTAGCAGGAGAAGAGGGGATAAGAGAAGAGGAGTTGAGGAATGACAGAATCTCTTCTGTCTGTGGATCAAGCAATATTTTAAAAAGCTAAAGTAAACATGTTATAAGAGAGATATGGAGATTGCTATTGCAGATCTCCTTTCCAAAATACTAGCTGGTTAGCTGTTAATGAGATTGATTACTTTAAGTAATTCTGGATCCTGGAACAAGTATGCAGATATAAGACAATCATAAAAAGTCAGACATCCTGGTGAGCATACATGTTCAAGGTCAATAATTAAAGTACTGAATCCATAAGATCAGTAGGTGAGCCTGGCAACTAGCAGTTTAAGAAGCAGGCAAGCAATGGCAGCTTCCCTGTTTCTCTCACAGAAGGATTATTTTGAGCTGCAAGAGGCATAGATAAGATTGTAAGTTCAAAGGCAAAGACAAAATTATAACATTACAACCATGTAATATAACAAAAACATACAAACAAGAGCTATAGTAATTTTCATAACATCAACCCATTAAGTACACACAAAGGGCAGGCACTCTAAGGACATCAAAGAAGAATAATGAAGGGCAGATGTGTGTAAAGCAATTTAATTAACAAGTATAATCATGTAGCATTTAACTGTAGAAAATAAAAGCTAGATAGTGATGGAACATGCTTTTTATGAAAGCACTCAACTGGTTTAACCCATATAAAAATCACTGTATCTCTATTAAAAGCACAGCATAATGTCCTTAAGAGCGGGAAAATAACTCCTAAAATTAGACAAAATTAAACAAAATTAAGCTTCAGATGATGCTACAGTTTAATCCCCCACTTTACTATGACAAGTGATTATTTAAAGTGGTTGTCAACTCTTGACAACCACTTTAACCTACAGGTAAGCCTATAATAAGGCTTACCTGTAGGTACCCTGCATATCTCCTAAACCTGCGCGATTTAGGAGATATACAGTGTAGATGCATGTGCCGACATCATCGGGCACATGCACACTGATGAATCTGCCCCAGGGTGACGTTTCTTCAATTACTGTGTTTACACGCATGCATGGGAGTGACGTCAGCGCGGCTCCAGCCAATCACAGCGCTGAAGTCCACTCTGTGATTGGCCGGAGCCCGTGATCCCGGAAGAAGACACAGTCAACATGATGCCGGTCACAGCGGTGCTCAGGGACCTCAGCAACAGCGTTGATTTAAGGTAAGTATTCCATAATGAGCTGGCATGCGATGCATACTAGCTCATTATGTCATTGTCTTGCAGCCGTTTTTTTTTTTTTTTTCTGCATTGACAACCACTTTAACAAATGTTTACTGCATATTGAACTGAGAGGTAGTCAATTCAACTACAGCCAGTCCATTAGGATGGTCCACTTTAATTAATGAAGTATTATAATTAAATCTTAGGTATATGAATGGTTTTTCTTAAAGTTGTTCTTTCTCTGTGGTGACCAATCCTGACACTTTTTAATTCATGCAATTCATTTAAGTACCACTGTAAATGGGGTGTGATCTTTTTTTTGCACTATTACATAGATTAAACTCTACATTTTTATCAATGCATCTATGGAATCTTGTTTGCAAATGTAAAATGGATTTTTTTTGGAGAGGATATAGATAAGTCCCCTACAACTACTTTTAGACAGCTTTAAGCATACAGTTGCTGCCCAGGATTAGGTTATAAAAATAGTGTTATTTTACAGCTGAAATTATTATGAAATTGCTTTTACAAGAGCTCTTGATTCAAGAATGTTTAGTATAGAGTAATAAGAGAAATAAAATAAACCACATTAAATCCAAGGGCTAGATTGATTCAATATTGAAGCTTAAAAAGATAAAGGTACATTTAAAGAACACGATATCAAGCACATTTGCAAATATAACCCATTACTGCATATTATTTTCCTGTGCTTTCAATGGTCAGGACTAGACCAGCTTTAAATTTGCATCTTTCAAATGCAATCTGTCTGTGAACTACACTAAAACTGCAGACCATGGCTGAGAATAACAAATAATAAGTGTTGAGCGAACCCGGACTGTTAAATTCGGGTCCATACTGAACTTTGGGGTGTCCGGGACCCAGACCTGAACACGGACATTTCAAAAACGTTCAGGTTCGGGTTCTGGTAGTTGATCACGCATGTTGAATAGATGCAGGGCAGCCAATCAACAAGCGTTTCACTGGTTTGCCCTTAGAAGCCATCACAGCCATGCCTACTAATGGCATGGCTGTGATTGGCCAGTGCATCATATGACCTAGCCTCTATATGAGGCTGGAGTCACAGTGCTGCGTGCCATATGCTCTTGGATTAGTGTAGGGAGAGGATGCTGCTGGCGTTTTTGTGAGGGACAGATTGCAGACATTTAAACATCTGATCCTGCATCCTGAGATTACTACTACTGTTGCTCTGAGGGACAGATTGCAGAAATTTGAGATTTCACATACTGCTGCTTTGAGTGACAGATTGCAGATCAAACATAACACAACGATCGCTATGATCGTACACAACGATCAGATTGTTGGATCGTAGACAACGATCAGATTGTGGGAGTAATTTGAGATTTCACATACTGCTGCTTTGAGCGATCTGACTGCACTAGGTAGAGGCTTCTGCTTAGAGGGACAGATTATTGTTCAAAAATCATCTCCTAGTTCTAAAGGGAGAGGTTCTAGCTGCAGCTGTAAGTGACACATTATTGTTCAAAAATCATCTCCTAGTTTATTTGATTTTAATTTATTTTCCCTATCCCCATTTTTTTGTATGGCACTTGCCCCACTCTTACCCCCATTTTACTTCCTTTTGCAGCCCTCTAGCACTTGCCAGGACTTTGTTACAGCCATTTTTGTGCCTAAAAGTTCGGGTCCCCATTGACTTCAATGGGGTTCAGGGTCCGGGATAACGTTCGGGCAACGTTCGGTGCCGAACCCGGACTTTTTCCCAAAGTTCGTTTGGACCCGCAGAACCCGAACGTCCAGGTGTTCACTCAACTCTACAAATAATGCATGTTCTTCACACTGGTCTGAATTAATTGTGTTGCTTTACTAAAGCAGAAGAGCATGTTTACTCAGCTTAGCAAATGAGAAAAAGCAATGTAACTTTGCATACCCAATCGTGTACAGAGACAATGAAAAAAAATGGATTTTTGCTTGCACACAATTGAATAATTGAAGTGAAACCTTTGCTTAGTCAGTTTCCTCTACCCCTTTAGTAAATCAACCTCAATGTCTTCAGGAAAGGTTCATATAGCATACCAAAGTTGTTTGGCAGTTTGGTTATCTTTTCTATGGACACTTAATGCCACATTAAAGTTGTCACAATAAACCATGCATATGCACAGTTCTACTGTATAATACAGTAGAATTCAATGTGTCAAGGATTACGTCCAAAATGCTAATTACTAATAAAGCTATCCAGCTAATTCCATCTGTCTGTCTAGACAACATACATCATAAATACGCAGTTTGCATTATTACAAATATACTAGTTACCTTATGTATAAAAAAGGAGGTACAATAGCGATACTTACCAGGTTACCTTTGGGTCCTGGGGGTCCATCTACACCAGCAACACCCTGTTAAATAAAAGATACATGAATCTGTAACTGTAGAGTTTACATACATTAAAAGTAAATGACTACTCCTTCCTGTAAGGATAGTCTCTAGGCAGATTTTTTCTAAACAATGTATTTTTTTTTTGGGTGTAACCTTAACAATCTAAGTCCAAAACAACAAAACCATTTAATGTTAGAGTAGGACATTTTTGGAGGTTTTGTCATTCTTTTACTCTCTTTGTGTCAGTATTAGGAAAATTTCCCCACACTTCCTGTCAGGACAGGAAGTTAAAGGAAATATTTCCAATAGTAACATTTTCATAGATTAGGGAATGGTTGGAACTTCTGACAATGGTTTTATTGCTTGCTGTGTCTTCCTGTCCTGATGACAAATCCATCCACCATTTCTTGCCTACTCGCATAGGTATCCCAGGGAAAGAAAAAAAAGAAATGATAATCCAGGAGAAATTGTAACTCTTTACACCTCTATTCAAAGTTAATGTAAAAATGTAGGCCTTAATAGGAGTGCGCATGCGCGAGAGCTCCGACATGGACGGCTGAGTCCGGAGCTCCGCACTTACCCCGGCCTTGAAAGCCCAACCACCAGCCTGATCACCCAGAGGGGTCTCCAGCCGAGGGGGGAACACTCCTGCCAGCAAGGGGAGGACAGAGACTGGGTCACGGTAACTCCAGGAGGCGATTACAACAACAGAGGGACCGCGCTCAGCCCCGCTCCGGGTATACCAAAATGGCCGCGGCCGCGGCCCAACACGAGGTACAGAGCCCACAGCCCTGATAACGGCCCCGGGACACCCTCACCCAACCCAGTCCGCTTCCCTACCCACCCGCAAGGCATAAAGAAGCCATACTAAAGGCTCCCCTTGCTAGGCTGGAGAGAACCCACACGACACGGGTGGACCAAGATGGCCGCCGCCAAAGCGTGTTGAATCCCATGCTTCTCTGGCCTACTCACAGGACAGTGCTTAAAGAGGGTCACCAAGAGAGGTCGGATCGTTCCCCTCGGAAATCATACCGAAGAAATACGGAACGCCCACCCATCCCTTCGCCTGACCCAACCCACTCCCACAGGGCCCCGGCAATAGTCCCGACACCCGAGACATGGAGCACAACCCGGCGCCGGCGCCGGTAAAACCATATGGGCCTCGCCCCGACTCGCGCCAGGGAGACAACAACATTAGCGGAGGACCTCAATGGCACTGGGTCAGAGACAGGAGGGGAACGACCGTCCTCACAAGGGGGGAGCCGACCTCTGGGGAGACCCACTAGTCCGACCACCAACCCGAAAGTTCCGGCCCCATTCACGCCTC
>BLSH010520290.1:779089-790852 GCA_018402905.1 Glandirana rugosa | reverse complement strand
ACGTAGGTCCTACTTCAACTCCCTCCCCAACAGGGGGCAGAAGGATTCCGTCTTGGGGGTTCTTGCTTGGGGATACCACACTCTCACCGCACAGATTGTTCCCTTTATGGGGTGCCTTGGGAGCCGGGGTGTCCTGTGGTAGGAACTTCCTAAACAAGACAGTCTCATCCAATAAAATATGATACAGCATTGCTTTTAATTAATGCCTTACTATTGAATCCTTAAATTCCGATGTATGTTATCCCCTTACTGAGTTTGTCATACGAGGTAACTCAAACATGTGCACCACTGCTATATCAACTTGATATCTGATTTCGTATGTCTCACTGATATGTTTTTATCTGACAAAATCAAATAAAAAATGTTTGAAAGTAAAAAAAAAAAAAAAAAAAAAAAAAAAAAAAAAAAAAAAAAAATGTAGGCCTTAATGCGCAATAGACTGTAATAATTCATAAATTGTTTTTGGGGCCTTTCAGTACCAATACCCTTGATGTTACCCTTGACTTATCTCTGAACTCTTATGTTCAAAGCAACCTCCAGTTTATCTATCAATTGTTCCCAACCTGAAGTATGCACCAGGGGTACACATAATACATTTAGTACAGGCAGTATCGATAAATGTTGATTGGTCACTAAGTGAGACTAGGCAGCACAGTCCTTGGTGGGTTTGTGCAGGAGAAGCAGAGTGATCATTGGTTGCTAGAATGTAGGTGGCAAGCCCACTTGCACCATTAAAATGCATGGCGCTGTCTGGCCTGACCACCTGAATTCTAGCAACTAGTGACACTGGATCATTGAGTGGTGAATAGAATTCCAACAGGGCTGCTACTGTTGATGAGTACACAGCAAGGTAATACAACCATGTAATGTTGTTTCTTGGCAGTTTCATCACTGAATCAGATGATCACAGAAAAAGAAGAGAGTGGAGAGGAATGAATAGGGAGGGAGTGGAACAGAAAAAGAGGGGACACACAAAAATGAATGAGTGAGGATACAGGGGTGGTAGAGGAGAAGTGAGTGAAAGGAGTAAAGGCTGCAGGACACACACACTAGAAGAGCAATGGGACTCAGCAATAATGCTGCACGCCAGTACTGACCAGTACAAATACAAAACAAAACATTTTTTGCAGCGCTCTCCCTAATATAATAGGGACACCTACCCGCATTAATAAGGAGAGTGCTGCGGAATAATTTTCCATACATATGTTTAGGACACTTTCAGTGTTTGTGTTCAACATAGATAAGCAGAAAGAAAAAGGTGCAAGTAGAAAATATTTTTGATAACTGACCAGTACAGATGCCTGTCCCTTTCAGCCTATTACATATGGGTCAGCACTATTAGGCCCACCCCCTATTATAACTTCTGTTTCACCCCAATTCCTAGGCCCACTGATTTTCAAAAGTTCCTAGGTACTCTGATTGTATATCTGTGAACATGCTTATGTCAGTGTCTGTAAAGTACTGATTTTATATCTTTGGAAGTGTTTATGGTGATGTCAATACAATATTGTATGTATATTTGTGGATAAGTGTATGGTGGTGTCAATAAGATATTGATTGTATGTCTTCTGGACATGATTCTGGCAATTTTAGAATAGTACTGGATTATTTGGGAGTATAGTTTATGGATATGGGCTACCAAGGGGTATACAAGTGACAAAAAAAACATTGCTCTAAATCTTGAAATTGTACCATTTTTTAACTTAAAACACCACATCTGTTTTAGTCTACATCATCAGAATTTTCCAATATAACTACAGCAATATAATCCTTTTAGTTTTGGTCACTAACAAAATTTCAACCTTGAACACTTCATCATAATACTCCAGCAATACTTATTTATCCCTCCCAAAACATCTCTTCTGTTGCCACTCTCTTTATTAACTTTCAGTCTACCTATGAATAAAATTTAAGTAGTTATACTTTGCCTTCAAAACATTTCATTACTCCAGTACCAACTTATTTCTGACTTTATCTATGGACACTGACTCCACTAGTTGAAATCTATTTTCAATTTAACAACATTTTATCAACCATTTACGTACATGTTGTCCTGGAGGGCCAGGGGGACCTCTTGGACCCAACAATCCTCGCTCACCCTGAAAGAAAAAAGTAATATTTAGTCAACTTTTTTTTCCATAAATACAGTACATCAAATGTAGTCAGTTTTGTAAACATTATCATAGGGATAAATGTACTAGGTTATTGTACTAATAGTCAGTATTCACTAGCCATTGCTTTAAAGGAACCCTGTAATGAGAAAATATAGTGGCTGCCATTGATGACTTCTCCTTTTAAATATACTTGTTGTCTGACTGTTATGCATATGCAGTGGCTTCAATACTTTCTGAAGCACAGACCTAGAACAAATATGCAAATAAGGAGTTATTTTATCACTGTGCCTTTCTAATCTGCATACCTGTTCATAGTCTGAGAAGCAGTAAGTAATAAATCCAAAGACAATCAGTCAACCACTAGTTTCAGAAATACATTACAGGTTTCCTTTATTCCAATGTAATGGCTCATATAGAGAGTTAACTGCAAAGGGCAATACGAATAATTTATTCTCAGATTTTTTTTAAGAGAAAATAAAAACATTCTTGCCCTATGAAAAATGTAAAAGTCATTAGCATTAACTATTTGGAGACATGCTCTTCCTTTTCACGTGTATGTAAACGTTTGTGCATTTCACTGCAAAATATTTTGTAAAATGACTTAGTGCAATTTTGGTGAGTAGCTAAAGGTCTAACTCCATTCCCATGAGTAAGCTCCGGTGGGCTTGGCAAGGGTCCAGGCTGTAACTGCCACTTGTTCAAACACAGCGAATCTTGTTCTGATGGCAGCTCCCGGAAATTTTAGCTCTTATCTATCATTGCCTGGAGCATGGACAGGCTCCTTCCCAGCCATCACTCACCATGGGTTTGCACCTTATATTAGAGCTTCAACTGTCAGCCTGCCATTATTGAGGGACCCCAAGAGATATGGTTCCCAATAAAATCTACAAGAACAAGAGTACCTCATTTTGGAGTCCTAACCAATGGATTATGTACTTTGGATCATCTTTGTCAAGTATTCATCCTTGAGGGATATCTTTCACTGTTTTTGTTACAAGCTGACAACTATGGGTGTTCTCAGTGAACATAAATGACTAGACTCCACATTTTTTTAATCAGTTTGTCAGGAAAGCTTTGATATACCTATCGAAAATATCTAGCTGTCTGCACAAGCCTAAAATGTTTTTTAATAATTTTACTGTCAAATCTCTTGAAGTGGATCTGAAGATATAAAAGCAACTGCTGTCATTCATATGATGAAAATATACCTTTGAAAACAACCGGAAAAAAATGAGGATTTTTTTTCTCTCCTTCTCTTTCGTATGATGAGGCATTACCTTTTTTTAACTTCAAAGAGTTAGATAACTTACCAAAATCCACATTTAAAAGCTTTTTCTATTGTGCAGCTCTATCAAAAAAATAGCACAAACTGATCTGCAGCACATTAAATAAAGGGAACTGCTAAACAAATGTGCCTGTAAATATGGCAATAATAAGAAGTCTGCTGAAACTTAAGGGGGAAAAGTCAACTAATTATTAGCAATTCTGCCCTCTGCTGGTGAATGTTTCTTCAATCTATAGCATAATGAAAGTTAAAGTGGAACTTCACCCAAAAGGGGTAGTTCTGATCTTCTCCCCCCCCCCCCCCGCCACCCTTCCACATTTGGAAGAAACATTTTTGAGGGGGGATAGTTTCAATGGCAGTTCTCCCCCCCATCCCTGCCCACAACCTTCTGGGACAGGTCACATGTCCTAAAAGGCTGCAGGGCCATTAAAAATATGCAGCGCGGCTCATGCAGGCACAGTGGGAAGCCGGCTGTGAAGCCATAAAGAGTCACAGCTCGCTGCCCACATTTAGCATGCTGCATCGGGGACCCGAAGACCAGTGAAGAACCAGTCCAGTTAAGGACAGCGCTGGATCCTTGGACAGGTGAGTGTCTGTTTGTTAAAAGTCAGCAGCTATGGTTTTTGCACAGGTGACTGAAGCTCCTCTTTACACTAGCCTTACAAAGTCAATGTTTTTGATCTCCTATTACTTTTTAAGCACACTTGTCACAAAAGGAATATGGGAACATAGCTGGTCTCCATCTGAAAATGATAGTTATATGGCCGTGACAGACTTTTATACTTATGATTAGGCCTAGATCAAGCATACAGCAAGTGATAGCTTAGAGAAAAGTCAGAGCATTTTATATGTATACTTGTTCCAGGTCATTGATTTAGAAGCTGTTGAAGGCAAACATCAACATTACTGCAAGGCAACCAGCACTTTCAGAAGGAAAGGTTAGCAATGGCAGCTTAAATGTATCTTTCATTACATGATTTTTTATGGGGACAATGGGATATAGCCACATGCCAAAATAGTAATGCAGAAAGAACAGAAGTTCCCACTGCATAGTTAGGTCTTCAGTACACACTGAATAAATAAATAACACAGAGCCTCAGCAAAAATTAAGGGACTGTTTCATTCAATGGGCCTAATTTACTAAATTAGAGGAGATTGTTTTCCTAACAAAGTGTACACTTTACAAAGGGAATCTTCCTTTAGCTTGGGAAAAGACAACTTGGTTAAATACATCATTAAATAGTTCTCATCGCTGTGCCACTTTGCTGGAGTAATGCGATTTTAAAGCTATACAAAATAATTCACTTTCTCTTCCAGCCCATTCTAAAGAGTATGTTTTTCCATTGTGTTCAAGAGGGCAATGTTCTGTCAACAATCTGCGCAAACAGATGAGGTTGAAAAAAGTTCAAAACACAGTGCCAGCTCTTCAAATCTCAAAATAAACATTTTTTTTGGGTCATTTTAAGCAGGTAAATTCCGGAAAATGATATGGAATGGCCGGATTTATGTATTTAAACAGGTCTTATCAGAGACCACAAAAAAAAAAAAAAACTCTAATGCATTCTAAACAGCTTCAGCCTGAGCTGAACTTGTTGGTCTGCTTAGTGTTTGATCGGCAGGGCCAGATCACTGTAAAAATCACTGTCCTATCAGGCTGGAGAGCTTGGTTGTCTTGGATGTAATAACATCACACATTTCATAACATCATGCAATATCCCGAATCTCTAAACCACTGATATAAGAATGCTGTTGATATTTCTGATACCTAATTGTCAGCTCTGTATGTTTGCATTTATAAAATAATTGTTCATTCAAGAAATGAAGTTACTATTCATGGTTACCCATTGGCCATTGGTGATGGAGTGTTGAATTTTCACTTATAAAAAACCACTAAGGCAGGCCACATGCTTTGAATTTTGGCTGCTTCAGCAGGACCGGCAGAGACTTGAACCATGTGTGGTCATGCTGAATGTACAATCGATCAACTTGGGTACAACCAGCCTGTCAAATTTTTTTGTGTTTATTGCTAGCGTTGCTATAGCCGCTAGCAATAAATACTTTCTTCTCCCTTGGGGGGGCAGCTTCCCCCGCCCTCCCCAACCCCCCTGGCGGGAGAAGACAATGGCCCAGCAGGAGGGATTCCCACATCAACATTGCAACCTGTGGTTGCAAGAAAGAAATGTGCTCCGTGCATGGCCGGCCTAACAGATATAACAAAGGGAATGATGTTGTAGCAAAGTAACCATTAAACAATAGATATTTCCTAATTTCTTTCAAATCACTTGAAACTTAGATATTGCAAAATCGTATCCCAAAATCATATCTCATCGTATTCCCACCTGTTGTGATAATATTGAATAGTTCAAAGTGTTGTTGATGAAAAAACAGCAAATTACTCCAGGAGACGCAAAGGATTATCTAAGAATGAAAGACCAATGTGCAAAGAACAGTAACCTCCAGCAACCAACCAAAAGTTACCTTTGGTTTTCCTGAGTACTCTAAACTACATTAAGGGTACTGGTTGATATGGGCTAAAAGGTCACATATTTTCATATGTTCTTTATACTGCTGTTTTAAACATAACAGTGAGCTCTATGACAATGTAAGGGTTACAATAGATGTTTGAACGATTCCCCCATCAGAAACGCTCCTGCATGTTACACCAAGTTTGTTGTGAAAATGTGAAGCTATAAAGTAAGAGTTCTGTGTAAAACAGATTAATGTGTCACTCACAGGTTCACCGGGCAGCCCTCTGGGTCCAACCTCTCCATCTTCTCCCTGTTACACAAAAGCAAAAGCTGTTTCTACTGTTATTTAAACACACAGCACGTAAAAGCAGGACAAGCAACGAATGCCTGTGTTTGTCAAATTGTAAAATATATGTTGTTGTATATAACCTTTTCCAAGATGGATAAAAAAGGCTAATTTAAGAAGCAAATCTAGAAATGAATGTTAATGTGCTGGCTGGTTGGGAAGAGATTACATATTGCATTCTATCTGTATAGATATATTCTTATCCTCTCTATATAAATATGAATTGTTATCCTGACTATTTAAAACGGTTTATGGTGGAGTATTTAAACTATTTCTGTCTATAGTTTGTAAATCTATAAATAGACAGTAGTATAGACACAAGGGCAGCCATGTTTCTTTCTCTACTAATCCTAAGCCATTTCATTCCAGGTTTAACAGACAGGATCAATAGGCTCTGTGCTGCTTTAACGATATAAAGCGCCCATAATGCCCTTTGTGGCCAGAGAAAATATGACCTTTGCCCAGGCTTTGGGTCGATTGTGAGACACTGGAAGCCATGTTTCTTTTAATCATATCAAGTTAGGGGTCATTTTATACTTAAACCAATAATGTTGTTTGGTAATGCTTATACGAGCCCTTCTTACATGACATTTTAATAAAAAGTTCATTTCAGATTTCATGAAGATCTGATCAACTGGCAGCAAGGATAATCATAATTGATGGGACTTTGTGCTGAAATTAAACACACTGATGACTAACCACTGTCTGCACATACTTGTAGACAGTAATGATTAGCCATACACATTTTCAGCTATGTAGGTACACACCTAAGTGATTTTAAAACAGATAGCTAATATCAAATCATGTTTTTTTGTCATTGCTCTGCAAGATATTCTTTATGTGAATGTAGTTTGTATATCTTGTTTGGATAGTACCCATTAAAAAAGCAGAAGTTAACTAACCTGCATGGTGAAGAAGGTCTTCTCCATGCAGGTTAGTTAACTTCTGCTTTTTTAATGCCATTCACAATCTTAGAGGCACTTCAAAGCAGCTTATAACCTGCATTAAAGAATTTGTAAAGCCATACATATTTTTGATATGTACCTGCTGTACCATGAAAAAGTATCCTGTGCTCTTCATATTGGTTCCTTTGTGTGAAATCCCTGGTGTTTTTTCCCTCTTCTAATACAAACTGACCACACTAAGCAGGAGGACACACTGTGGTCCCAGTTCTCTAGCTATGCTGGGAACTCAGCCTGCTCTCTTCCAATGATCAGACTTGTTCTGACATGCCCCCTCCCACAGCCTTTCACTGGGAAGATCAGTGTGGTGCTGCTCTTATGCAGCTGAGAACAGAGAGAATGTGATCACTTTTTAAAAAGGAAAAAAGGTATTCACAATGTTTTTTATATCTATACACAAATGTTTTGTCTTTCATTTCTATTTTAAACTGAATGGGTTGTTTTACAAGGTGATCGTTTACAATCACTTTAAAGGAACTGAAACTGTGCCAGTGGTACATCTGTATGGGTGTAGTGGTGCGTCTTGTATGGTCTAATCCTACAGTTAATCATTCGCACATATAGATTAGTGCCTAATGTCATCAGGGTTCTGTAGTGAACCAGAGGGATGGCAGAATCCATTATTCAAACATACAAAAATTTTAAAAAACACACTTGTAGATGGAAATCTTTGTCGTTATTCAGATATCAATTAGAAGAATATCACCAGTGTTGAGAAAGAGGCATTGGTGTGGTTCCAAACTTTGGTTGGTGATATTCTTATCATTGATGACCAAATAGAGGTAAAGTGTGCTAGTGAAAAAGTTATATATTTGTATGGTAAAAAGACCCTGAGGGCTATACTGGCATTGGCGCAGCCCTCTGACAATGGTTCATAGGTTGGACATGAGATCAACAATCCCATCCTATTAAAAAAATATGTTGTTTTAAAGCCTAAAACAGGAAGCCAATGTCCTTTGTAGTCTGTAAGGATATGGATTAAATATCTAAATATACAGAAGCTTTATTATTTAAGGCTGCAGCAAACATTGTCAGCAAGTAGATTATCCTACTTAAATAATTTAATATTATTACAGTATGTCCAATTATTCTAGACCACATTTCCTTCTGATACATAATAATGAAGTCATTTAGCATATTGTATGGGTTTACCTGCATTAAAAAACATTCTGGACTACATGAAAAGTAAGACCTGTTGAAAAGAAATGAACTAAATGTTTGCAGTAAGAGTTTTCTCTAGTTTTCCTATGAAAGGAGAGGCAGTACTGTGCAGTGTGATGTCTGACACTGGCAGAATAGCTAAGGTCATTTAATATCAAGAGAGCTTGGATTTTTTTGTAGCTTACTAGGCATTTTCTTCTTCCAGCTTGTGTTTATTGGTCATAGCAGGTGTTTTCCCTGTTCTTGTTTCTCTGTGTCTCTCTGTGCTACTTGTGGTGACAGCTGCCACACTTCCTACATTTATGACATCTTGAGTGTGCATCACCCCATGATTGGTCAAAAAATACCTAGTTCTATTTCCTTTATATTAAGGAAATATTGCATTATCATTATAATTATCATCATTATCATGCCTAGGTGTGACATAAGAAGTCAATACAGATGGAAAATCAGAAAGATTGTTGCTATAATATTAGCATACTATTGGTGACTGGGGAGTTCCACTGTAGAATAAAAAGCAAAGAAAATGCAAAAGTGCTAGAGTTCACACCGTTATTTATAAATAGCTACACTAAGAAAATGAACAGTAAAATCTGTCTAATGAACAAAGATGGATAGGGGTAAAGAGATAAAAAGGACATGGTTAAATTGTTTTACCCTGTCTCCATCTTCACCAGGTGGGCCAGGTGGGCCTTGAGGACCTCGGTCACCCTACAAAACAAACAAAATAAAGAAGAAAACCTTCAACAAATATAGTACAATAAAAAACCATACAAAATATAATTTAAAAAATTAACTTTTCTTTGCTTTTTGTTTACTCCTAAAAAGAACCACAGAGATAAGATGATCATCATCCAATCCTACAGACTTCAGCAGGATCAGACACTGATCACAATGTGCACCTTCTGATTTCAGCATTCACTCCTGCCAATGGCACTTCCAGCTTACAGACAGCTTTACTTATAATATAAATCTAGTGATGTGGGGTGTTTGCTGAACAGAAAGAAATGCATATTCCACAGCCTGTGTGGCTGTCAGGTGGGCATGGCATCATTTTATGGTAAGATAATTTCCTGGGGTCCAACTGGCATGGTATGGCTATAGCCACACCTGGACTATAAACACAGAATATGAATAATAGTAAGTATATACATAATCTCAATGCATGTATCACTGATGCTAAGGGAATTGTCACATCATTGAATTTATCAGTGCACTGTACAATATATAATATAAGTGCATTGGAAATAAGTATAACTATTATTATTATTATTATTATTATTAATTATTATTACCACTACTAACAATACTCTAACATATTAAGCTGCACTTAAAATTCCACGTCCAATTCCTAGTGTGTTTTTTATTTGGCATCCCATTTCTCATATCAGGCATGCTGCTGACACATTCTTCTGTGTACCTATGGTGGCATCTTCAGATGAAATAATGTTGTTGCAAGGGTGAGCAGCTCTGCTAATTCTCAGTAGAAATCATTTGAATTCACATCCTCATGTCCAAATTGTATACAGTAACTAACTTGCCTCTCACCATTCCGATTGATGCAATTAAGAAAGCAATAGCTGATTGTTTTAGGCTTAGTGGGAGACATGGTTTTAGGACAACCCACTGGTGATTATACATTTGATCTGGACAAAAAAATGATGTAAGCACCAAGAATGCTGCTTACTAGTTTGTGTTGATCATTAAAATATGTCCTTTACTCTAAAATGATGCTTTCATCGTGATTTGGACAAAAAGGCTTGACATTGTTGTGACTCTTGCTTCTCTATGGATAATTGGTCAAAGTGCCAGCAGTAATTTCCAAAATTCTGCTTTGTACATTGCAGTCTACTAACTGATGTACATACAGCTCCCTTTAAAGTTTAGGACAGGTAGTATCTAAACACTAAAACAATGCTCCTTCCAATAGTTCAAGGTTTTGCCAGAAACCATTAGAACAACAAAATATCTTAAAATGTACTTTCTTTAAAGGAAATACTGCTGACTCTGTCTTCTAAAAAAAATGCTAGCTGTCTGGCAATCAGACTATTTTGCTCTAAAACTGTAAGCCACTGACCCAGAACACAGTAACTATAGATTGCTTTAAAAAAGGAAAAAAAGGACTGGACTTTCCTAAATGTACATAATATAATTGGGTACTAACATTTAGAGGTAAAGTTGATCCAGGGTTCAGGAAGGAATTTTTTTCCCTTGCTGTAGCAAATTGGATCATGCTTTGCTGGGGTTTTTCGCCTTCCTCTGGATCAACTGCAGGTATAGGATTGGGTATATGGGATTGTATGATTATTTATTTATGTATTTTTTTATTAGTTGAACTAGATGGACTTGTGTCTTTTTTCAACCTGACTAACTATGTAATTATGTAACACGTGCTTAGAAAAGGACATTGACTACTTTTTTCCGGATTTGTTTTCAATCTCCAGTTTCCAAGCCATGAAATCAACACAACAGCCAGGTAACCAGCATTTTTAGAAACAGGTCACTTTTGGCAAGTTCTGTTTTTCTTTTTCACAATATGATTTTTTTAAACTCATTGAGGTCCCATTCACGCTTGCAATATGGGCTTTTGCGATTACTTGCAGCAGACTCAGTGGGGGTTCCCTGTGATTAGCTGTGAGGGGAAAGCCCCATTGAAAGCAATGGAAGCTTGACAGTATTTTTAAACATATATATATATATTTATATATATATATACAGTAGCTTACAAAAGTGAGTACACCCCTCACATTTCTGTAAGTATTATATTATATCTTTTCATGTGACAACACTGAAGACATGACACAATGCAAAGTAGTGAGTGTATAGCTTGTATAACAGTTTAAATTTGCTGTCCCCTCAAAATAACTCAACACACAGCCATTAATGTCTAAACCACTGGCAACAAAAGTGAGTACACCCCTAAGGCAAAATGTCCAAATTGGGCCCAGTTAGCTATTTTCCCTCTCCAGTGTCATGTGACTCGTTAGTGTTACAAGGTCTCAGGCGTGAATGAGGAGCAAGTATGTTAAATTTGGTGTTAATGCTCTCACTCTCTCATACTGGTCACTGAAAGTTCAACATGGCACCCCATGGCATAGAACTCTCTGAGGATCGGAAAAAAAGAATTGTTGCTCTAGATAAAGTTGGCCTAGGTTATAAGAAGATTGCCAAGACCCTCAAACTGAGCTGCAGCACGGTGGCCAAGACCATACAGCAGTTCAACAGGACAGGTTCCACCCAGAACAGGCCTCGCCATGGTTGACCAAAGAAGTTGACTGCACGTGCTCAGCGCCATACCCAGAGGTTGTCTTTGGGAAATAGACATATAAGTGCTGCCAGCATTGCTGCAGAGGTTGAAGGGGTGGTGGGTCAGCCTGTCAGTGCTCAGACCATACGCCGCACACTGTATTTCTGTAGAAACCAGTTG